>WBMY01003814.1:20399-135695 GCA_013397315.1 Donacobius atricapilla | reverse complement strand
GGGGGCGGGGGCGGTTTGGGTTTTTTTGTCAAATCATGTGGAGGCTTTCATCACATCTGCAGCTCACAAAGTTAAGTAATTCATAGAGGTTTTTGAATTATGGTAATAAAAAGGATTTCTAAAATGTAGAAGAAAATCTTGGAAACCAAAAGCATGGGGCAAAACTACTTCTTCCTTTTAGAAGTTAAACTCCCTATTTGAAGAAATGTACAGTTTTTCTGTATGTTAAAAATTTGCTTTATTGGTACACTTTCAGATGAGTATTTCAGTTCTGCAGTATGGTATCTGTAGAAAGAAGAAGTTAAAATAAGACCTGTTTTGGTTATTGCTATTTGTTTGTGTAGGCTGAAGACATAATACTATCTGTTGTTAACTGCATCTGAATTGTCCATTATCTACAGGATATCCCACACTTTTAGATAAAAGTAGTGGTAGAATAGATCCATGATGCTGAGCATGACTCATTATTCCTTTTGTTGTTGCTGGAGTAGCAGGTATATGTTTCTAGGTTGAAAAATGGAGTTGCTCAGTCTCTTATTTTTCAGATGATTAAGTGCATGTTCATTTCTGAAGGACAGACCTTAGCTACTCTTTAAAAGGTTTTAATTTGGTAATCAACACTATTGGTCCTTCATATCCTCAGAGTTCTATTTGCATCTCTGCAAATTAATCTGGCAATCCCAAACAGTATTTATCAAAACAGGCAGTAAAAATTATCCTTTTGCTGTGGTGAATCATACTTTTTAAACTTAATCAACAGCATTGTTTGCCTATTCTAAAAGAAAAGTTATAGGGAATTTGATTGCCACTAACTACCACTTGAATCTGAAAATACCAACTGCTCACCTCCCTATGTTTTGCAGGAAGCTCTTGGTCTCCATGTGCTCTTCATTAATTCCTTAGTTAAAAGTAGCATGGGGCTGACAGCTGAATGTGCACAGATAAGCAGTACTCTAAGGAAGGACCAAAGAAGGCCCAGATATGCTTCTGCCTGAAGGCAGGGACATATATTTGTGCTGAAAATGGCTGGCAATGAGTTTGATTTTCTTCCTGCTGAAGCTGATGAATGCTGTCCCTGTCCTCACTGAGTGTAGGGTGCCTGGCAGGCAGTTGCTGAATACCAAAAACCTTTTCTCATACAGACTGGCCAGGAAGGCTTCTGCCAGCTGCACAATCACCTTTCCGAGGTGCTGTGTTCCCAAAAGAAGACCGTGAGACTGAGTGGGTGCTCAGATCTTTGCAGTAATAAACAATATCTGCAGGCAGAATGTTTCCAGGATGTGCACATATATTTAGAAAGCACCTTTGCAACCTTTTATAGTTAAGTTCCACCTCAAGACCCCTTGAAGCCTGTGAATTTCTATCACTATCATCAAGAATCAATACTGCATTTACACTTCTGTACTGGCACTTATATTTTTAAAACTGTACATGTACATCTAATAGCCTGTGTGCTTTATGGGCCGGATCAAAAGCCCCATAAAAATGATCATTTGGTTCTCTCTGGTTTTTGTGGGTATAGGATCAAGCCTATATTAAGTAGTCATAGTAGCATTCCTCCCAGTTTCCTATCTAATAAGAAAATATGCTACAGGTAGATAAAACGTCCGTTAAAATAAACATGTACTTGACTGTTAGTGAAATATTAGATGATATTTGGGCTACTGCTTGCGTGCCTGAATGGTAGTGTTTTTTCTCACCAGCTAGTAGCTTCTTGTACATCATCTCAATCCTCAATCGGAAGGATTCTAGTTTATAGTTGTGGAAAAAAAACAACTCAATAATTCCATGAGGAACAGAACTTTTGAAACCCAATTTTGTATGGGTTGCTCCTTTCTGAATCTTTTACTGTCTGATCACAAGCCTAGGAATGGCAATTTGGATCAAATTTCCCCAGCCAGCCTTACAGAACGTTAGAAACATTACAAATTTATGATCTTTTGTCCTGACCAAAGTTTGCCAAAATTGGAAAGAGGTAGTGGAATTACCAATGAAGGCATATAAAGACAAGGAAGCCACTGCTGCTGCTGAAAAATATACAGGAAGGGATGGCAGAAAGCAAGACATTGGCTCACTGCTTTGGCTCTTCTTGTTTTAGGCTGGCCAATGAGTTTGGAAGAGTGGCAGCACATGTGGCGTCCTTTTACAACCTCAGGCAACATCCCTCATCAAATGTACTTCTGTAAGGAAGATAAGCATCAGAATAAGAAGCTTCTGAGAAATTGTTTACAAAATAATTTGGGATTTTATGATCAGTGGAGAGTCCTCGTGTGTCCTCATACTTTCATTTGTTTTGAAAAGAGCCAGGGTGCAAAGGGCACTCTGCAGGCATTTACAGGGTTTCAGTCAGACACCTGAGAGAGATCAGGAGGTTTCTCTGCAGGCAGATGAATGCAGAACTGTTGTGGGAAGATTACTACAGAAAATACATGTGTATTGGTTTATAAATTAAAATAATAAAATCAGCAACAGCTGCTCTTAATTAGTGATGGATCTGGACTGACCATACAGTCAGTCAGGCATCCATTGTTGATCCCCATAACACAGAACTCTCATGCTGGCAGTAGCAATGCAGGAGCTCTGGCACACATACTCGTCCCTGCTAGTAACCGAGTCCATGCACTATCTTTTATTTAGATGTGATTTTTACGCCCCAGAAAGCTTCCCATTTGGAATGGCTACCTCTAAATATTGATGTTGGGTTTTTGCATCTGAATCTGCGAAGGCATTGTGCTGAAATGAGAGGCCAGTGACGCTGTGGTATTTCTGGCATTAATGTGCAGACAGCATTCCTGCAGGCTAAAATGCACCGCAAGAAGCTGACAAAACCAATCAAAATCCTCCCATTTGTTAGTCTAGCAGATTAGTCCATTTTCTGATTTCACTGCAAGGGTTGTGAGACTGGCTTAACTCAGCTGCCCTCGTTTGAGTGACTGCACTTAGATCAAGGCAAGCCTCAGCTGTGTCATTCATACTGTTACACCCTCTGAATGCAGACAGCTGAGACTTCAATTGGTGCCACTGAGTTAACAAAATTAATGCTAATTCACATTTTGGTCAGGGCATTATTTTTAGTATTCTTTCATCTGTTGAGAGGTTACCTGAGGTGCTCTTGTAGAAGATCATGAACCAGCCACTGGCCACTGCATCCCATCAGTCAGGAACCATTAACAGCATCCCACTGGCGATCCCATGTGCTGACACCTAAACATTGGTTTCCAGAGGTCTGGAGCCCCTGTTGCCAGTGAAGGCATAACCATTCTACAATTTATTTGTCTTCTGGCACTGGTCCATTTATTAAATTGAGCTGGCTGGGAGCTCTTCAGCGTAGTCATGACATCTTTCTCCTAATGTCTTTATCAGCAAAATGACCACTGAGAGAAAGAACTTGTATTTGACCAGTGTCTTCAGAATTTATCTGTCGAGTTGTGTGCCCTGAGGAAGAGTGGCTTTTACCTGTGATCAGATCTGTTGTCTTGGCAACATCGTTTCATCCAGGAAATGCCCTGTATATTAGAGCAACCTTGTTGCCCCATGCTGTAATATGAGTTATATTAGTCTGTTTTCTTTCCTGCGTCCCTAGAAGGAAAGGCTATAACAGCGAACATTACAAATACACAGGATAGAAAAGCCGCAGGGGAGGGGAGCTGAGACACTCCCCTTCTGTGCTAATTGAAAGTAGGCCAAATCATAGTTCACTGCACAGATAAATGAGAGAAACAGAAGAGGGGCTTTGAGGATTGCACTATCTAACAAACCCGGCAGTATCTCTAGAAGAGCAAATCTCTCTCTTAGCCAGTGTCAGAGCAAGCATGGTACCAGTATGCATATTATGAATAAATTGGTGTGTGTCCTTGGTCTGAAATTCCCTGTAGGTTAAGATGAGCAAAACAACAGCTTTTTCAAGCATATTTGGCAAGGTGTGGGCTAAGCAAAGTACTTCTGCTGCTGGTCTAATGGTGCCTCTTGAGCTGCAGAGAAGCTGGATAAAAAGAGAACTAATGTTCAGGAGCCCTAGATCCATATTATAGTTGGTTTGCAGCTAATAGGGTGGAGTCTCCCTATTCATCTAACACCTGCTATTTCTGTAAAACCTTTATGTATATATGCTTATGTCCTACTTTTTTCCCCTGAAGTCTATGCACATGTTCGAGCTTACTTCATTGCCTGCTGCAACAGATGATACAGGACATCCTTTTGTCTGTTAAACTTGACTGTAAAATTTCATCACCTTCAGTGACAACAGACCTGACCCTCTGTAAAAATGTAGTGAAGGCTTTCTGCAGAAGGCTTTCTGCTGCATATCTAAGGCACTCCAAGTAGTGAGAACTCTCTTTTAAGTAATGCTCTCAAGGAAAGAATAGCACAAAAAATGCACACACATTTATTAGAGGAGATAACTGTGGAACAAAATTATGTTGATGAATAACAAATAGGAGATTGTTTACAAAATGCTGATTTCTGATTCTTTGTTTACTTAATTTTTCCTGTTTCATTTTGCTTGAATAATATAAGTGCATTGGTCCCATTAGTCTCCAGGAGATCTTTAGGCATTTTCAGTTGCTCATGAGAATGTTTCCCAAAGTCTTTTGAAGTGGGACTACCTCTGTGTAAGGAAACTCTCACAAGCCACTCTCTCATCCTGTTCCTGACTCCTTGGCATCCCCATGGTAGTCGAACCAACTGCTTATGTGAAAAAATAATATGAGGAAACCAGTGAGGCAGTTTTAGTTGTCTCCTAATGAAATGTAATAGCAGGAAATCAGGAGAAGCATGATCATCATGGGACCATTCAGGCCTCTGTGGAGAAGCAGCAAGTGCTGTGTAAACCACAATCAGTATGTTTGTGATGAGAGCAGTGTTGTAGCTGATATTATGGTGAAATACTTAAATTCAAACACCACTTTAATTAATTTTCATTCAGTATTAGTCTAGGAAATTGATAAGATTTTAAAAAATGTGAATTGTCCCTAAGCTAACATGAGCACGTTGACCTGTCTCTTCTTGCCAACTGCCTGCGATCATTTTTGTGCCACAGGATAACCTCTGCAGCCAGTGGGCCACTGCATTTTACTGAAACCTGATCTGTTTTCCATCCTGCTAATACTGTCTGCTTTGAGATTGCTCAGAGTGCACCTCTGGAGAATTTTGTTTCATTTTTCTATGCTGCATATCATGGGAGAATCTGTAAGTGAGATGGCAGCTTCCTCAATACAATGTAAGTTGTGGCTCCACTTCTTCCTGCCAGACGTGTCCCAAACGGATGTTGACAGTATGACATTCACTGCAGGAATTGACAGCAGAAGACCTTCCATGGTAGGAACAGAGCATGCACCAGAGGCGTGGTGTGACTCATCACTCCCATTTCAGCCCTTTTACATCAGGTAAAATGCCTACGGAAGTCCTGGATCTGCCCAGACAATAACTCCCACCAAGAAACTGCAAGAGCCAACCAGCAGGGCCTCGTCCAAAGCTAAGCTTGCCTTTAGGTATCTCAGGCAGGCATCTAGGCCAGCTACTTGGCTCACAGTGTTTTCTCAGCTTGTCTTCTGTCCTGCAGCCCAGTGGGCAGGCAAGGAGCGAATAAACAAAGCGCAGATTGCCTTAAAGGCATGCTAGCCATAGATCACTGCTAGGCTAAGATTTCACTTCATTTTATTTTGGACTGTGATCTTTCCCGATTTTTTTTAATAGTTAGCACCAATAACTCTTGGATAACACAAAGCAGTAAATACCAATTGACTTTTGCCTACATAAGATCAAGTTGTACTTTGCTTTACACCCCTGTTTCAGATATTTCAGGTCAAATTTTGCTTGCAGTTATGTCTAGGTATTTCCTATTAAATCTATCACGTTGGGTAACACTGGCATTGTAAAGAAAAACATAAATTTTGCCCTGAAGTGCATTGTTCTGCCATTTTATTCGGGGTAGGTACAGGTCTTTTAATTATCAAGCTGATTCCTAATTTGAAGTGAAGTTCTGCTCAGTGCTTGAAGATAAAAAGTATGAGGCAGACAATATGCTACCTGAGGAACAAAGGAGAGGCTGAATCTAGATGGCAGGAAGACGAACAAGCATGAGTAGCTGTGATTATTGCACATTTACACATGCTCACATGCATTGCTTCTTACTTTCCTCTTAAATACCTAGTCAAAATCCATACACTGAAGAGATGTAGCTCATAAATTATGTTTCCACAGCATGTGCTAGGTGTGGATTGATGTGAGCAGCTATACTGTGAGATTAAGTGTATTAAAAAACAGGTAATGACTCAATTTAAGGAGTGAACCTTCCAGAGTAGCTTATTCAAGGGCAATATATAGCTATATAGAGATATATAAATAAAAGATATTGCATAACTCAGTAAGCTGGAACAAGTTGGAGAGGCATAAACTGGTGTTTGTTCTGGTTCTTAAGATTCATGTTTTAATTTGTTACTTTTGCTATATAGTTTAAAAACCATTCCCATTCTTGCTACTTGTAAAATGTTTTTAGCCTTTATGTAAACATTTGCATATTTTATGTTACATTTGAATTGAATTTATGGATTGGATGACCCTGAGCAGAAGTAAAAGCAGTGGAACACATAAAAATAGTAGGATTCTGTTTTCAGCTTCTTCTAGCTTTGAAATGAGACATGAGTAATTTATGTTCTTGTTTCCTGTCTGATTAATACTCCCCAGGAATACACACAATGAGAGGTCTCTAATAGTAAAATACTTTACTAGATTTGCAGGGCTCTCAGTATTATAGTTGTGATAATACCAGTAAGATGTAAAGTGAGTGTGTAGTGTCTGGACCCATATAAGAAAGTGCCTAATTCTTCCGTCTCCACTTAGCGTGAGATTAAGGAGGGATACCATGTTTCCTTCAGCAGTACATTAATGTGCACAGGCATATGCTCTTTCCTCCTCTCTAGGTTTGTCAAAGCCCATCAGGAGTCTCAGATGAACAATTCCTACTGGATTTAGTTGCAACTGAAGAGCTTAGGAGAAGTGAACATTTTCACCCCAATTCCTGGTGTTTTGTGTGCCTGGATGTTGCTTCGCACCACAGTGTTCAGGGGTTTAGGACACTCTTGGGCAATCTTGAGCATTACTGAGTGAAGTTCTGTGGCAATGCAAATGAATTGGGTTGTGAAAGACTTCAGACCTTGGTGGGAACATTCAGCCAGATGAAACTGCACAAACTGGATCTGACAGAATAGCTTGTCAGACTTGCACATAGAGCATAAAGCTCAAGGAGTCTAAAAACATGGAGCAGCATGGTGGAAATTAAGTTCTTTGAGAAGAATCAATATAAAAAAACAGTCAGACACCAATCTTTTACACAGACACAGTAAAGAAACTCTTAAATAGTGAATTCCTGGGAAATGTGAATGCTGATAAAACTTTTTCAGTGCACCTCAGATGTCTTGTTTATGTGTGTCTGTTTACCTATCCAACTTCTGCTGGCTACTATGCACTACTTACAGCCGTGGGCCAGTTTGAAGGAATTCTGTTTGTAGTGAAGATGTGGCTATGTGGACCTGTTCCTGGTGATTCCAAGGTGGGGGAATAAAATAACGGTCTTCTTTGCCTCAGTGAGAACAATGATAGGATTTAAGGAGGTAACAACCCTTTGGCAGTATTAACACTTGGTTTGCCTTCCTGTTTGAGAATAGCAGGTCTTTAAAAATATACCTGTAGGTGTGGTTTTGTGGCATCAGTTTTTAGAGGTATATAATGTAGATATAGTCAATATAGTTAATTAGATCACTTTGGTGTTAATGAAGTGCTTGTGAGATTCTTGGAGAGCTTTACATATAACAGTTCTCATCAAAGCCATATTCCAGGTGTACCCAAACCTCAGGCAAATGTATGTGAGATGAGAATAGGCAAATTTGGATGGCTCCATCAATAAATCCATAATGTTTTTCCTTAGTTGATTTTATCAGAATGCTGGCAAAACAGTTTTGGGGTTTCAAACATTTTAATGGTGGTCTTATAGTTGTCATGTGGTTTCCCCACTCTATTCTCCTTAATTAAAGGAGAGTAAAGAGGAAATACTGTCATTGATTACTTCTCCGTGACCCGCTTGAGAATAAAGGGGTTGCTCTGGCGTACTGAGAGCAGTATCTGACCAACAGTGGCTGTAATACCATCTGCTAATTAAAAGATTTGGCAAAATAATTGCAATTTTCTACTTACATTAGAAAAATGCTCAATAGAATTCGTGCTTCTTCTTCTGCTTGGGAAATATATAGAGTGTTTGCATCAGGACAGGCAAATAACCACTTAGTAACAAAATAGTCTGGCACTGGAAAGACAAAAACCACCATTCTTTACAAGCAACAAAATGCAACATTTCTCACCTACAAAACATGGTTCTCTCCACCCCTTTCTCTCTACCCACCTGTGTATGCACACACTTCATAACTCTTGCCCGTTAACTGTATTATTTTAATACTAGTCAATAGTTATTCACAGCACCGGCAGTAAAGTTGTTTGAGAAAAGGACAAAACATACTGCGGCATTTTATGAAAAACAGCAGGAGATCAGAAACCACTTAAGTTGCCCTGACACAGAAATATGATTATGTATTTATAAAGATTAATTTTTAATAATGCTGTTAGCTACAAATGTGCCTAGATCACATGTTTGGGTACAAATATTCCTTGAACTCTGGTGAAGTTCACATCTAAATCCATAGAAATGAAATACCAACAACACTTCAACTAGATCTGGAATGTACAAAAATGCTGGGTATTCAGTTACCGTTAAGTTTTCATACTTGATTGAATGTTACTGGAAATTCTTGAGTTTGTGTTACAACTATACCCATCAGTCATTTCTTTTGATGTATAGTCAGAATAATGCAGATACTGCAAAGGAAACTGTAGTCCTATTGTTCTTCTTCAGTGTGTAACTCATGACACTGCAGAATTGGTATTGAACAGACCAGAAAAACAAATACTCATGAATTCATATGCTGAGCATTATCCATTTAAGCACATTCTCAGATAAGTGTTGTAATCTGGGGACTGAAAACCTAGCGGCAATACTATGATTGGACTTTGTAATATCTTCATCTAAGCTTCTGGAAGCTAATGTGCATTTGCATATTAAAACTGCTCTGAATCCTGTGCGGAGAAATCTGCTTGAAATTCAGAGCCTGGAGAACCAGCCCTGCAGAACTTGCCTTTCTCAAATAAACTGAGAAAAAAAGGTTACTATCAGTGGACACTGCTCCCTCTTGCTTTTGACTTTCAAGTGTAAGTCCTCTGCAATTACTGAAATCTCATGCTTTAGATTTGAAGTCTCATCTAAAAGGTCTGGGATGGGTATCTTGGCTCACTGCTTTTTTCAGAGACTCCTGGTGCGAGCTTGGACAAGCCATGTGCTGTCCTGCACACAGCTGCTATGGCTGAAATCATAAAGAAAGGTGTTAAAATGTGCTCTGTTTGGGTATGGGTTAATCTTTTCCATGCAATATTTTCAAAGGTAGAAAGTACATACTGAGTAGTATCAGACATTTCTCCAACAAGATACTTCAGAGCAAAGCTTTTGGGAGATCTCAGAAACATAAATGGAGCAAAGTTGGAGGATGAGGGGAGAATCATTTCTGCACTGGGAAAAACTTTTGATCCAAACTTATCAAGAGGCTTTGACATGGTTTTGGTATTACAAATGGCAATACTCCCCTGTATCTTTAAGTAATTTATAATGAACAGAAAATTCAAGAGCACCCCATGTCATAGACTTGAAATGCCCATGCTTTAGCAAATTTTCCTACTATCATATTTTCCCAAAGCAGAAGCATAGATATGTTACTTTAGCATTAAAGTTTTGCATACCTGGCTTTCATAAATATTAGTCTGGAAGAACATCTCTTTATTTGAATTTTCATTTATTTCAGTCATACATATCTGACTGTTGGTATTTTCATTACATAAGTATTTGTACAGTCAAGTTTCACTCACATGATTACCTATAAAGAAGCAGTTAGCTGGCTGGATAATGTGTCCATAATTTTATATGAGAATAGATATCTGAAGTAACATAAATAGACAGGATTTACCAAATCCTGTCACCACAGTCTTAGCCTCATTGCACACAGATCTAATTCACACCTAATATAATGCACGCCACTCGTAACAAAATTAAGTCTAAACTGTTACTGACCTAATTCATATCTCAGCCTCAGTTTTGTTACAGCCCCTTTGCTAATGATTGTGTGACTCACCAGCTTTTGGGTGATGGGGTCAATCACAGCTGACTACTACCCAGCACAGACTCTTCAACACAGACATATGCACTGCTCTGGGTGAAATTCTCCATAATTTACCTCAATGGAGAATGAATACAGTGGGGGAAGGGGAATGATTTGTTGAGCTTCAGTCACACCAATTCAAGGATGGTAGACTGCTTCAATAAAATTATTAAAAAATCAGTGGGCTTAATTTGTTTGCCCTGTTGGAATATGCACGAAATATATGTAAGCTGCAGAAATAATAGGGACAGGCAAGACTTTCTAGATCACTGGAGATACTTTTATTTCCATTTTCAAGATTCATTTTCTTTTGCAGGTTTTAGCTAGGCAGTGCATGATAAGTGTACGGCTTTCTGTATTTAAGATGTGCTCAGTATGGAATATAGCTCTTGAGAAACCATTCATCTTAACCAGATAAATTTCATGTTGATGAAATTCAGCAAGAAAATCTCTCTTAGGTGGCTACACTAGTCATTAATATTGCTAGTTCTAAAGGGAGCCCAGTAGCAGAAGACAAGAAGAGCAGTCAAAGCCAATGCTGGAACCCTGCTAGTGGCAAATGGAGGGTAGTCAAGACACTTCCTGTGTTGTCTGAGATCCCCTTCCCCTTTAGCTGAGCTCAGTTATTCTCATGCATAAGTTTAAGGCGATGATCTAAAGTGTGTTTGTTTGCTCCCAGTCTGGACTCTGGTCAGTAGGTGCTACCCACACCCACACAAAGCAGTAAGAGGGCTCTTTCACCAGTCATTCCCTCCTCTTTCTGCAGAGCTTGCACTATTCTACTCCAAGGCCTTTTTGCCACAGTTACACAACTGCTTAGATTTGTAACAGAAGGTCCATTTTGGCAGAAATTGCAGTAAGGGGTGGGACTTATTTTGAATTTTGTTCACCATTGTACTTGGAAGTTGCTTAAAGTCCGAGTGATGACTAAGCAACTGGGCTGGGAATCAGAAAACCATGTGACATAGCTCTGAGCTCTGCTACCAATCTGCCATGCACTGCAGAGTGGCTCTTCATTTCTGCAGGTCTCCAGAAGGCAGGGGCTTTGCCATGGGGATGTTCAGTGGGGTGTTATCCTGGGGATGCTCACTTGCTGCTGCCAGTGACCTGTTCTGTGTGGGCTTGGAGATCACCATGCCTCTCTGCAAAGCAAGACCTTCAACCCAGCATTCCCCTTAGCCTTTCCAACCTTTCAGGACTTGTTCAGTAAACCTTGCTCCTCAGCCTTGCTCCCCTGAACATTAATGTAAGCCTTCACCCGGTGATTTCAGCATTCCCTTGAACTGAAAATAGACATGTGACCTCCTCTATAAAAAAGACAAAACCTGGTCAGCCTCTGCTGAAACTGGTTAAGTGCTGGTTAAGTTGCTCAGTCACTAAAAAAATCTTTGAAGGCCCAAGATCCCCTCTGTGATGGAATTATTATTGGCAAAGAAACTAGCTATAGGCGGCTGGCTATAAGAAACATTAAGAACATGCCTGTTTAATCAAAAGCTATTTCTATCTGGTCCCATTAGTAATTATATTTAAATGGAGATTTTTTTGAACTGAAAATTTATGTCAAAATAGGAGTATAAAATGAGTTAAAGCTAAAATATTTGACATGATGATATTCAGTGCATGAGCCCTAGACAGAAAGAGAGAGAAGCACACAAGCTCCGGGAACCCTGTCAGCAAAAACCTTGGTTAACTTCCCCCAGCCTAGTTTTATATGAAAGGTCAAGTGGATTTCTCATGATAGACTAGTTATGCTTTTTGTCTTAGGTGTCAAATCTCTAAAAGTAGCTGTAATGCAATTAAATGCAGACAGACAATTATCTGTAACCCGTCTCTATCTTGTCATATGCTTGCTAAGTCTTAAAAAGAGAGAACTTTTATTTGCTGTGTTCCCATAAGAGTATAATAAACTGCTAGTCACAAAAGGTGACGCAAAAGATAAATTAAAACCTGTGATGAGATAAAGCCCACTGTTCAATATGTTTGCCATATGAAACAGACTTGACTTCCAAATTCAGATTTTTAGACTCAATTCTTGGCTAGCATCTGAAAAGGATTAGCCTACAATTTTATTTTGACTTCAAATTCAAGCCAGACAATTACCTCCCCCATCCTGAGGTTGGCAACAAGACATAGTTATAAAGAAGATGACCAGGTCAAAGATGAAAAGCAGAAAAATAAATTGGAACCTCTTTTTTTAGAGTATTAATCTTAAATAGATAAGCTGTGTTTACTGTAACTTGAGGCTTTCCTTTCTTTAAAAAGAACATTAATATTATTGGCACTGGTTGTGAGATAACACCTACAAGGATGTTACTTGTAGAAATATATGGTAAAAAAATACTATTTTGAAATGCCTTACTTCTTCCACTGTAATAGCTCAGATTTCTTATTTGCCTGCCTAGAGAACCAGGAAGGCACACAAATGATTTACTGTAGGCATCTCACCAATTTCTGTTGCTTTATTCATCAGGTCTTCAGGGAATCCCTAGAATGACAGTGATGTGTGCTCTCCCTTAATGTAAAATGCGGGCATATAAGGATTAGAAATTTTTAACACAAGAAGACCTGTTCATGTGTCTAAAATAAATCTAACCTGAAAAAGCTTTTCCTTCATTTCGTATTAAACCTAGCTGGCCTTAAAAAATTGCATTAAAAGTCTGTGCAAGGTTAGAGGTTTCCTGTGGAACCTTTGTGTGAGCTTAGGGCAGAATAATGTCTTGGACAGGGTCTTGTGCCAGTGAGGGAGTTAATTGTGTATTGCCACACCATTTCAGACTGGACCATGAATTTCCCTTTGGTTCTTGCTCTTTCTTGCTTTCTCCTCTTCATTTATACATGCTTCCTCAAACAGTTTCTCCCTCCCTTTCCTCCTTTGTCCACAAAAATGCCTGTGACCCTCACCACTTCTGTGCTGCCAAAGGCATTAAACCAGCAGCAGCAGGGGAGTGCCAGCCTGGATCGGGGCATGCAGCTGCGTCATCCCTCTGTGCCTGTGCCCCAGAGGCACACCCTGAATTGGTGTCTCTCACAGCTGAGCCCCCCAGTACTCAGTACAATAGGAGTATGATATTCTTCACACGAGCTAAGTTTAGAGAGCAGCAAACTTGACTGCTTTAGGCGTGCTCTTAGCACACAGTTTTTGCCATGCATCTATAGAAGGACAATGTGAATTTTGTCCTCTTAGAGCACTTTCACCCCCTTAAAGCCAGTAACTCATGTATTTTGAATTCAAAGGGCTGGACACAGCCCCTGCAGCTACTTTTCTGGGCAATAATGCACTGACCACAATGGACAATAAAACTAGGCAAATATTCCCCTTACTCCCTGCTGCAGCCATCTAGAATCTCTTTCGGTAGATCCATATCTCCAACTGAGATTGTCATTCACAGATTAATAACATAAAGCTCAACTTTCGTCAATATTTTTTTTGAACTGCTATTTAGTTTATAAATAAAAAGCTGGTATACTGGAAGAGAACTTATACATCTGCTTCGTTTCATCTCTTTCTGTTCTGGCTGTGGTCTTAAATCGGTGCAGGCAAAGAGCTAGGTCTTCCTGAGTGCCCTAAGGCACCTGTAGGGGACTAAAGTGTTTCCCTGACAGTTACAATAATTCTGTCACCCTTACAGAAATTACTGTTTCTGCAACACCCCACAGGGAGAGCATGGTATTGAGACCTAGCTTTGGATGAAATTCCATGACATTTTTCTTCACGTCCTAAAAATAAAACCAAAACGTATTTTCTCTGGAGTGTTGTGGTGGACATTTTCTGAACGTGTTCTTCAGCAGTTATATTTTGTGAGATGGCTTACCAAAGTATGTTATAAGACCCTTAGATATTTAATACTTTTTGAAAATTAAGGCCTTTTAAGTTGAACTCTAGAATCAAGAAGCACAGGCTGTGTGTTATACCACTGTACTTTAATGTACTGAACAGGACTGAAGTAAGTCTTGATTTTAGGTAGTAGCATTCAAACTGCAAACACACAGTGACAGCACTGCAATAGCAAATATTAAAATGTGATTTCTAGGAGGGAATGTAGTTGTATCTTATATATGGAAAACAATTGGCTAAAAATAAACCTTAAAAATAATTCTTAAACAGACCCACAAGGACCCTGTGAATATTTTTCTCTCATTAAAATTTCCTGTTGTCTAAAATTATCTTTAATTAGGATTGCATAACCTAACAATAAAACTGCTGAGGATTAGAACCAGCAGACACATTCAGCTCAAAGCTTTAATTAGATTAAGCTCTTCATTGCCAGAAGTAAGAGATGGAGTATTAGACCTCTTTAACATTTAATCTGGAGAATGCTTTGTAATTGTATTTAATATTATGTGGCAAAAGTGTACAGGGGAAAAAAAAAAGCAGTCTGCCAACATCTTTTTATGTAATGTTTGCTTGGTTGTTTGTCACATTTTAAAGACAGATTGTTTCAGGAAGGCATACCAAGATGGGAAGGGGAGGTCTCATGTGTTTGTACAGCCTCATAGAAGTACAGCTTGCCTCTGAAGTAGCTTTGTCAGTAGCTACATCCCTTTCATCCCTATTTAATCCTGTTTTCGTCAAGACCCATGGAAAACTTGAAGAAGTGTAAGTCTAGTGGTATTTCTAGTAAACCATCAAATCCATGATCCGTCATCCCAATGGGTGGGATCACCAGTGCATTGTGCTTTATGTTTGAATACATTTCTACTCAGAATATTATGTTAGGTTGCTAATAAGCAAATTTATTAGCCTTTTCAGGGCTACAGAGTGCAAATTCCCAGTGCAAGGACTGGAGATTCAAACTTACAGCTCCAGGTACCAGGCCATCGCGATCCAGTTGCGGAGACAACAGTATTTTACCAAGCTTTGTTGTAATCAACACTGTTCATCTTCCAGCTACTTCTCTGAGACCCTCAAGAGTATGGGATGGAGCTTATCTCCACTTTCTTAGCAGCAGATTCCCAATATGAGGCATGGAGCAGATTATTAGGGTTTATTTGATTCACCAACACAACCATGTAAGATTTAGTCACTTTTTTCCCCTCTGTGCCTGTACCACAACAATATCCTGGAGAAAAAAGCACTGAAAAAGCAAAAGGAACATCTTTGTATAAAGGTAGTCTAAAACTTCAGACAGGCTCAACCTGGCTAACAAAGTTTCAGGTTCTTTTTGTTCTCTTCAGTGCCTTTTCCCTGTTGTCCAAACTTTAGTGCAGACATACACACCTCAGTACAGAAGATAAATGCTATGGTGTTTAACTAAAAGATTCCATTTATAATTAAAATGTGAAAACGAGTTTCTGAGCCCTTAAATGCCTTTGTCCCAGAGATGTTTTGGTAAGAATTTTGGGAAACATTCTCTCTGGATTTCAAAACATTCTGTTTCCTGAATTCTTTTATTTCCACAGAAAAAGAGATTGCAGCAGTTGTGTTGATGTGAACTGCATTCCATCAGGAATAATAATAATAATAATAAATTTATTCAAAGTAGCGTGGGTTTAAGTTTATAGTAAGTTTAAGATATTTTTATTAATAGGTACTGAAGCAGGACAAGGGGCTGTAGCTAATAATCAGCAAGGTCTGCTATTTCTAAGTGAAAAAAATCAAAGGTGACATCAGGGGAAAGCTGGGCTTAGTTATTTTTGTCTTGGTGGGCTTGGATCCTGGTCCAGTTGAACATGGTTATAATGCTTCAGAGTATTTCTGTTAACCACCACAATAACAGTGCCACAGACAGAAAAATAATCAGTGCTTTCTTCCCGGTGAAAAGAGGTTGCCTTTAAGGAGTTTGACCTTCTACCACTTTACAAAATGTCCTTGATGAACAGAGTTCAGGTAACTAAACCTGTCTAAAAGTTGTTCTGCTGGACTAATAAAATCTGTCATTATTCGGTTCCTTAAATTCAGCAGTAAATTGCACTGTGGGAGCATTTGCCCTGAGCATTCAGGGCACAGATACGTGACGGAGTCTTTTTAAATAAAAATGTTAGATGAGGGCAGTGTAATCTTAAAGGAAAGCAATTCGTATTATGACAGTACCTGATCTCTTGTCTCATTTAAACTGAATTCCTCTTAAGTGAACCTCTCATCACAAGCCTATCTGAGGGTATCACTGTAATATGCTTGCTTATTTCCAAGCGGAAAGGTTAATATTTCTAATTAAAAAGAGGCTTGCTAAGGTATTTCTTAAATCAACTGTCTTTGATGATAAGAGCTTCTTAGACATTTTAAACTTTTTATTTATTTATGTTGAAGTCATTTCTTCCTCATTTAAATTCTACTGGAGAAAGCAAAGTCATCACAAATGTTAAAGTCTGTAGGGAAGATGATAGTTTTCAGCTAGCTGCAACAGAACTTATTAAGGCTAAAGGCTTATTTTCCTCCCTTAAATGAGTACTCATATGAAAAATATCGTGTTTGAGTTTTCCCAGCAAGATTTGTGTTTTACTTGTACCTTTAGAGATGGTATTTATAATATTTTCAGAGAGAGCCTGATATTTATACTCAGCCAAGTTTAATTAATTTCAAATGAGACAGTCCCTTCATTTCAAAAGAGTAACTCCTGCAAACCCGTAGTTTCTGGGGTGTGTATGGGACTCATTTAGTTGGAGATGTATGTCCTTTGATTTTTTAGTTACTGGCCAGATTTATGGATCAAACCAACAAAGTGATCAGATAATGATGGTAACCATTCCACCAGTACAAGTGGTTCCTTCATCCACAGGAAATTATGGGCATCACAACTCAGATTATCAGCTGGGAGCAGCAGTAAAAATACGAGTTGTATTTGCACTTTCTAAGGAACACAGGGCTTTGTGGGGGGCAGACATATTGTTGTCATCCTGGTGCTTATTGCTACGAGATCAATGGGGCAGAGAGCAATGATTCTCCATCCTACAAGATCTATGGGGCCAGGAGGGCAGGCTTCTCCGTCCTCTGGCACTAGTTGCTGAAGGCTGGTGAGGGAGCTTCCTCTGTGGATCAAGCACAGATGTGGAGTTTGCCTTAGATTTCCCAGTGGAATAGTATGCAAGAGAGAGGATGTTAACACACTACTCTAATATTTGGGCTCTTTGATCTTCCTTGACAGAAGCTGCTGTTGAAATTCAAATGATTTATTAATTACAGCGCAGCACCTCACAGAGTAAGAGAATTGGGTTGTGCTGTAATTTATGAGTCCAGAAAAAAAACCAAAAATACATGGAGCTTAACAAAAACTGGGGAATCTGGGGGGAAAAAAAAAATGAGTACTCAAGCCCAGATTTAAGAAAGCTAATAAGTAACTACTTTATCAACTTGGCAAGTCAACTTCCTCCCCTCTTCTCCAGTCAGCCTGTATATAGTTACTACATATTTTCAGGGACTGAAGGAATCAAAGAATGAGAAAGGAACAGCTTCCTGAAAAAAAAATCAGCAAAAAGAGAAGAAACAATGATTTTTCTTGGGTGTGGTCTTCCTGGTAAGAAGATTCTAGCTCACCTGGGATTTGATAATTTTGTTTGGATACATGTCACCATTAAGACAAGCTCATCCTCTTGTCATGTTCCAAAGCTGTAAGATTTTACAGTTTAAAGGAAGTATTTTATTTTATTTTATTTTATTCATAAAAACTGGCTTGATGAAGTATTCTTCAGCAAAATGTTGAAATAATTCTAATTTTTTTAAGAGCCACATAATGATTGTGATACTGTGAAAAACATCACCTCTCCACTCTGGGAAGTGTGGTTAAAGTCTGCCACTGTTGGTGGTATAAGAAAGGCTGGTCCTATGCCATACCTTTATGATTAAGTTAATGAGCAACTCTTTCATGTTCCTTTTGCACCCTGCAAAATAAGCAGACTCATGTGTCTCTTATAAAAAATTAGCCCACAGTCAATGAACTCTCACTGATGCTGGTGCTCTTCATTACTCACTTTGAGTAAAGCTATAGTACATGGTTCTCTGTGAATATGAGGATGTGTTTAAAGGACTGTAGCAGAATGCAAAGCAAAACAGTCTATTAGCAAAATTGGCCAGAAGGAAAATTCCCATATTTATATATTTATTTATTCATAGTTTCTAGAAAGCTGAACTCTTATCATATTTCCCTGCACACATGTGGGAAAAGCTCAGAAAACTTTCCTGTGTTATCAAGATATTTGCTTTCCAGTGGTAAGCTGATGAATTCTATCAAGGGCAAAGTCATAAATAATCAAGATTCCACCAGACAGGCTTTCCTCATCTCTTTTCTCCATCAAAATTCATATACAGCTAATATTTTAGAAAGCTCTTAAAAATATCTAAGCCAGAACTGGTCCTTTTTTTATACCAACTTCCGGTACCTGTTCTGTGCATTTACCTTTGCATATCATGAAAGTAAAAATTTCCTTTGCAGCTGCTATCAGTGTACGTGTGCAGTCCTAGACTGGCTTTGTTCAGGTCCAAGCCAAAGTGAAAAGGAGCAGGATCCCCTGCTTCAGCACAGGGATATTATAATGGAGGGTCTGTGCTTCTCTGAAAGGTTTTTGCTCTTACTGCATAGTGAAGGCTAGGTTCTTAGTGTTTCTTTCTCCCTTGGGATTTACATTCTTTCTAGGGAAACCAGCAGACCTCTGGAAAGTGATAGTGACAGGCTACACGATCCACTGTACTCTGTAAGTTAAACTATAAACTGAGGAAAATCAATCTCCTAAGGATTTATGTTTCAGAGAAAGGCAGGCTTGAACTACTTGAGTCAATGAAGATAACTTAGAAATTTCCTCAAAAACAAGAACACTTACTTAGCCTTTAGCTCAAGTTCTACCTGGGGCAGTTATTTCAGCCTTCCCCTCTGGTACTTTGCCCCTGAAATTTCAACTGATGATTTTTTTTTTCCTTCCCTCGAGAGTCACAGTGCTGTGTTTGCCAGCACATCACAGTTATTGCTTCCCACCCCAGTACTGGCTGCACTTCAGGGGTGGCTGAGTAATCTGTTTATATAGGCTCAGGATGTATTACTGTCCTTCTGATGAAAGATAATACCAAAAGCAATTTTAATGTGTCAATTGATTTTTTTTTAAAGTTTGATTTGGTTGTCAGAGCCTGTACCTAATGCTTATGTTACTGTGATTGCTCTTCTTGCAACGTCAGGCCCAAAGAAAGGGCTAGAACAGAACACAATCAAAAAGTCACTTAAAAAAAATGCCTCTTCTTTATAAAAAATGTGGGAAATCAAATGCATCATAGATTTTCCTTTGAGCTCTGGTGTCCAATCTTTGGTAAAAGTGACCTTCAGTGGGAAGAGGACTTCTGTTTCCATTTCCTTATATTTACAAGGAAGATGGAGGTTATTATGTATTTCTATTTGCATTTTCTCATGCATATAAAAACTACAGATTTTTGTCTGCTCTGGAAGACAGTTATTCTGAGTAGTTCAACTTATGTCCTCTCCAGAAAAGAGTGACAAAAAATGTTACCAAATCTGTGCAAAAGTTTGGTTTTCATAGCATCAATAAAACACGTATGATTAACTCTTTGGGGAAAGAGATGAAATTTATGGAGTCCGTTTACTATACTGTCTTGGTTAGAAAAGACAGGTGTCTGCTAGGGAGGGCAGGACCTCCCTTTGGAATGGAGAATTCAGACGCCCTCCTTCCGAATTATTAAAATTTTGATATAAAGCTGGCTCTCCGGCAAAGATATGGGAATAGGAATAACAGCTCTTTACTAGTATGTATAACAAGGCAAACAAACAACAACAACTACAGCGTTAATGATAAACAAAACCAGGAACCTCGAGGGGCTTTTGTTTCACAAAGCCTGAGACAGGCTGGTCTCAGTGCAGGGTTCCAAAAGCACTAAGCTGGAATGATGGAAAATTCCCAGGTTGGTGGGTGGGATGTACCAAAGCTCCACTGTGGTAGCTGGAAGGGCAGGGATGTCCTGGCAGGGCAGGGCAATGCGGGGATACAGCCTATCCAAAGCAGCGCCAAATAAAAGCTGCAGCAGTGGGAGAGGGCCGGCTCAGCTCCAGCAGGGCAGGAGGAGGAGAGCTCAGAGTCCCTGGGCACACGAGGAGATGATGGTAGATTTCCTCAGGACCGGACCCGGTGATGGCAGTGAAAAACTCTTCCTGCAGCAGGAGCGGCCTGACCCTTCTCTCTCCGATGCTGAGAGCAAGAGATGGAAGCTGTCCCCACGCCTGTCCTTTACCTGCCCAAAACCTCGAGGTATCTCTTTTTCCCTTGGAGAGAAAAATTCTCGGAGACCAAAAAAGGGCGTAGCCCGGGTGCTACACTTTCCTGGCCACTTGTATTGTTTTGGTCAAGCATCCATAAGCACCCAGTAATTAGCCTCCTAGGGACTTTGTGGGAAAAAATTCTATAAGGAAAAAAAGAAAAAACCAAATCTAACCCCCAACAGTTACACAACAAATATATTTTCAATCCCTTAAAAGGTCATTAATAAAACCAGGGGTAAACAGCCGCCTTTTTAGCTGATATTTTTGAGATTGGATAAAAACAACAGTATGAAACTATTGATTGCCTCTATCTCTTTTCAGACCTTTTTATGTACTAAGAAAAAATACAAATAGGACAAGCAACTGAAATTGATTTTTTTTAAGAAGAGGTTCTTGTTTTTTGAATTATTTTTAAACTGTGAACTTACACTATTGTTTAGAGTAAATTAAGTAATGCAAAAATATGGGCAACCTGCTGCATCAATTTATATCCACAGTAAGCACATGAACTCCAGTGAATAATTTCATCTAAGATTTAAAAAGGTAATGAGAGCAGGATTTGGTTCTGTGATTGTAGCAATTAATTACCTAAGTCGGGCATTTATTTTTTTCTTGAAAGAAGGTCAGAACTCACTATAATGTGTTGAGATGGGGGGAAGCCAGCTGGCATATCCATATCTATCAATTGACTAAATAAATGCAGAGTCATTAAATATAAAATTATAATTATTTATTTCTTTTCTGTCCCTTGCCAAGGGACAGAAAAGAAACCTGTCCTGAATATGTCTCCATATATAATGCTAGCAGAATATTTTCCTTCAGTGGTACCTGGGGCTTTGAGCAACTTGGTCTGGTGGCATGTGTCTCTGCCCATGGCAGGGGAGCTGGAACTAGATTGTCTTTAAGGTCCCTTCCAACCCAAACTACTCTGTAATTCTGTGATTAGCAGATACACTTTCCTGATTCCTCCTTGAGGTCTAACAAACAACATAAAAAAGGCTATTTGAGCTCCAAATTATTTAAGATAATCCCTCAGAGTTGTATCAATGCATAATACTGCAGTATGCATCTGTATTATGGTTTTACCATGTAGAAGTGAAAAGTAGACACTGCACATCCTGCCCAGCCTTTATGTGAGGATGGGACGTGTGCAGTCTTTACTTTGACCAACACAGAGAAGAAGATTTCCAAGCCAGATGCATTTTCAGTTTTACATTTATTTGTTTAATTAACTGCTGAGTTTAAAAGCAAGAGGTTTCACATCAAATTAGCCTAATTATCAGACTATTGCATCAGCAACAGTACCTTGAAAAGGTGCAATAGATGGGTAAGATAGCAGAGGAGCGTTTTTCAGATTTTGCCTTGTTAAGAGGCTGATGAGAACTCCTCTCTGAACATAGGGTGGGTCAGAATGGAATGCACTAGTTCACCCTCACAGAATCCATTCCAGCGTCTTTGGAATGAGGAGTTTTGTTGATACCAAAAACACTTGGGTGTTTGGTTGCTCAATCAGTAAAAATACATTGATATTCTGGATGTATCAACCATCCATAGGTCAGCTCACACAAGTTGTTTTTATCATCTTCATAAGATGCCAGGAGAGTGGTTTGGTGTTTAAAAAGCTATCCAAATAATGGCATGGAAATCTTGGGAATATAATTCTGGTATCAGTCACTCAGCTGTGCTCAGAAAGGGTAAGAAATCTTGTTTTACAGAGGGCTGCTTCTCACTTTCCCTTAATGTTTCTCACTCTCCCTTCATATTTCAGAATGCAACAATTTAGCTCTGAACAGCAACAAATAAGAGTATTTAACTCCGTATTTAGCTCCGTCAAGCTTTTAAAAGTTTGTTTCTCCATAAAAGCATTGTTTGGGGATTTTTTTTTTTTTTTTTAATTTGGGACAATTGCTTCATGCTACTGAGGCAGAAAAAGCAAAGATTTAATAATGCTGTCATTTTGTGAGTGCAGTGTCTGTATGAAGGCAGCATCATCACACTCAGTCACTTAATGCAGCTCTGAGGTGAGATTGGACTGCCAGGCAGCTCTGCAACAAAAGACAACATAATGTAAAGGACTTCTGCTATTAAAAAAGTACATCAGGAATTTTATTTTTGTCTACTTAGTCCTTTCTCCCTCCAAGAGGTTCATTAGTCGCCAGTGGAAGATAGAATATGATTCCTGCCTGTTAAAGAATGATGTCAAAGGAATAATTCTAGCTGCTTTTCATGCAGATACTTGAACACCTGTTTCTTCTTCATTTATCTGCCAAAGAAGATTAATTCAGGATAACACCTACTGATTTTATGGATTACTGCTGTGGGATTTTTTGCCTTATAGTAATAAAGGTGAATACCACAAATGGGTTTTCTATAGGCCTTAAGGAAAATTGTATGTAACAAAATTAGAAGATGTGTGGGTTGTATGATAATTTTGCTTTAATGTTAAGCTAAATTTAGGATTCCATCATATGTAACTCTCGTGTTTCTTCACAGTGTATTTGTCTGAAATGTATACCACCCCCTTATTCTGTAAGCCTCCTAGTTATTATGGCAAATTCAAATATATTGTAGTCAACTAGTTTCAAGGAACCTTGCAATATTTGCACATTATCAGTGTCATCTTTTGCTGCTGCTTATTCCTCATTAGCAATTAAAATAATTCATGATATTTCAGCCATCTCCACGGCAACTAATTATGATGGTAGAAATAGACTGACATCTATTGCTATTATGCAACAGAAATAAGTGAAATTTCACAAAAATAAATCATCCAAATCTTACTGATGTAAAAAAAGCCTAGGATTAAGTTGGAACAGAAGACTATTTAGGTAGAGTTATTCACTAAATTGTTATTTTTTTCCTGACTTATATCTGAAATTTGAAGCTACAGCAGTAATATTTCAATTAATATATTTATAACAACATAATGGCATTTTGATAATCTTTAGAAAAATATTTCAAGGTAATGTCATCTTTGAATAAACTTGTAATTGCCATGGAGCAGTAATTTGTGTTACCTCTGTGGTTCTTTTGTGAAGTATTTGTCAAAATCTGCAGAACAGGTCGACTTGACTCTCTGTTAAAAAACCATCTACAGTCAGGTCATAACCCAACACTGGGCAGAATTTCAGATTTCAGGTTCACATTCCACTGTCACTTCACATACTTTCTTGCCAGAAAGCAATTAATAATAATTGAGATTTGTCCAACATGAAGTACAGCACACAGTCTTGCACTTCCTAGAACTGAAAGAAACAAAGTAAAAGAAGTCTTAGTTTTCTCTGAAATTAATGAGTGAAAATTCCTGAAGCCTGTGTTGAAAAAGTGTTCTAAGCCTGGATGCCACGCTAGCTAGTAAGCCACTTTTGCTACCAGCACTACACAGGCCATGAAACCTGAAACCATTTTTGTAATTTTAGATGTCAGTATGTTGAACTCTGTAATACTTAACAGGTCTGATTTAATCATTCAAGAAAAGTCCCCTGACATTCATGGTAAGGAGATAAAATTCAAGTTTCTTTCAAAGGCAAATCAGCTGCCTTTGCACATTGCCTGACAATTAGATAATGGTATAGTTTTGTATGTTGGGATCAAGGGTGTTTTCTCCTGATTCCTTAAACACATGTTTTAAAAATAAATATACTCCACGACAGACACAGTAGATCAAACCGAAGTCCGTGGTAGTCCAGTATCTTTTCTTGTACTCAGTAGTTGTGTTACATGCAAGAAGCAGGGTAAATATCTATTTTTCTGACTCCTGACTTAAGAAATCAGATTGCAATGCTCAGAAATACATAAGCTAAAAGCTGCATCCAAATCAAGCCATGTGGATTTATCCTTTGTGTTGTTGGAACCAAATTTAGCTTTAATGGATGCATGCAGACAATTCTACCATGAAAAAAGACATTGGGCACAAAAGCACCTTTTTTTCAGTTGGACCCTGACCATCGTGTTCAGTGCTCTTTATCTCTGGCATTTTGTGAATGAGTGAATACTGTTCATGGTGTTGCAGACCTCTGTTGTGTTCCCTGTTGACTTCTGTCCTTGCTGCAGCAGTGCTTGCTGCGCGTAGCCCGTGGTGCCAGGGGCAGGTGCTGCATCTCTCTGTGCTGGTAATGGCCCCCCCCACTTGGAGCAACCACATGGACCACACTGCAGGAGAGCAGGAGCTCACACCACTGCCAAAGGCCACCCCATGCATTCAAGAGCGCAAAAGCCCTTGTGCCACGGGGTTCCTCTTGTCTCTGGGTCTGGAAGCATGCAAGGGCTGTGGGGATTCTTTGAAGGGCTATGCCAGGCCAAGGAAGCCCTGCCTGGTGTTGCTCCCAGCAGAGGATGTGTAGAATATGTGTACTGATGTTGTCTGTCATGTTTTGTGTCTTGATTTTCCTCCAAGGGAATGGTCTGGTTTACACAGTGCACAGCCTAGATGGCACTTACCATGTATTTTTGTGAATATCAAGGGAACCAGGACCTTGCTGTAAAAGAAAAGGTGACCAAAAAAAAAAAAAGCAGTTCTGCTATTATTCTTTATTTCTCTGCAAACACCTTCCCTTTAGTCATTATTTTTTATTATTTTTTCATAACTTTTTTAGTTCTGATGTATCTCTTTGGAGATGGATACCCAAACTTGTGTTAGCTGTAGACTATTACGGTAACACAAAGGGGCTGTGTATATTTCCAAGTAATTTCAGGTTCCTGTTGCCTTTTTTTACTGCCCCAAGCATTAGGATGATGTTTTCAGATCGTTCTCCACAGAGTTTCCAAGCACTATCTTCTGAGTGAGAATGACTAATATAGCTGTTAAGTGTGTAGTGTTAGGGCTGCCTTTTCCCAAATGTCTTTTTTGCTGTTATCAATGTTGAACTTTGTCACACACCATTTAGTATCATAAGAATTCTTGTAGCTCTTTGCAGTCAGCCTTAGTTTTGACTGCAGTCAGCAAATTTTGTCATCTCCCTATGGTCAATCTTTCTTAGCTGTGTTTTTGTGAAGAAGACAGTGGGTAGTGCTACATCCCTCTGCTTATGTATGGGGCATTCCTTTTTGATTTCTACATGTTGTTATTCCACTAGACGATAATCACCCTTGTTTAATGCAATTTAATTCTTCCAATGACCTTAACGTAGGAGTTTTGGAACTCTGAAGACACCAGCTTGGAGCAAGCATCTTCATTCATCAACTTCAAATCCAGGATGATTCTCCTCTCATCTCTCTTCTGTTCTAGGTCCCCAGTTTCTAGCTTTATTCTATATAACTGTTCCTAGACTGGTGGATGGAACCAGGCTTACTGGTCTATAATTCCCAGATGGCTTTCAGACTCTAAAGAATAGCAACCTTCTATTTACCATCTCCTACTCTTCTATCTTATCTAGGTTACATGTCACACTTACTGTGTTCATATTTTACTTCCTAAGGAACTCTAGGAAGAAGCTCGCTGCTCTCCATTTTATTGATTTCTTTTAAAAGTTCTCCAAGTGACACTTCACTTAGAAAGACTTCCACAGCTCCTTGTAAACAAGAGTTTCACTCTGCAATTCTGCTGAAGCTCTTCAGGATTAGCACTGCTGTGAAGAATATTTGGCTTGTTTACCATGGCCTTAATCCTTCAGGACAAGTGCTTTTAACCTTAGATCATCTATGATTCTACCAATTTTCTGTTTGTTTTTCTACACAATGAACAGAAAAATTTTATTAGGTTCTGAAAAGCAGGGACACTTACGCTGGAATACTGAGATATGAGACTGAGAATATTATCTACATTTATAATGTGATTACGCTATAAGAAATGTCCATGGTATTATCATATCTCCTTCACTTCACGGCCCTTCCTGCCTATTATTTTTCAATTTGGCTTCTTATATCAGTACTTCAGTTCAAAACTGTTACCATCTAAACATGTTTCATATCTTCATCCCTATCTCCCCAAACCAGACAAGCATCAGGACTATGTTTTTGCACACACACACAAAAAGCACTAAGATAATGTAAGAGGAAAAAATGCTTTATTTTCTCAGATAACATCAACATTTGTTGGAGAAGAGCATAAAACAATGTCATCATTGGTGGCTTTAAAAAAAAATATCTCCTATTGAAATAATTGAATAATTCATACTACAAGCAGGATGGTGCATGCCAAATTCTCATGAAGCTGCTCTGTATTCATGTTACTGTAACTGAAATCACAGTCTGGTCTTTTTTCAGTTTGTTGATTCCAGAGGACTGCCATGTATAATGGAAAGTTTCCCTCCATCTGGGAAAGTTGTCTTTTCACCCTAAAGAAGCAAAAAAAAAGTCAGACCAAGACTCTGAATGTGTAAAACATGCTGGAAGTGCATGCTGGGCCTTTACTGCAGCTTGGACTGTTATCAACTACCAAGCCAGAAAGCAGACTGCACTATTTTGGGAGATAAATCACTGGCGATAAAAGACACATTTGGGTTTTTTCAGCATTATGTACCACTCAGTTAGTGCCGTTGCACAAGCTGGAAATATCATCCAAATATAATTGCTGGATGGTGTGACAGCTGCAATTCAAGAATCTTCTTATTTTGGAGGAAGTGTTTGTTGCTTTGTGATTCAGTCGTTCCTATAATCAAGCATTTAATGAATTATTTCCTGTTTGGCTCCTAACAGAGGTCTGTGTTGAAGGGTTGATGCCAGTTCATTCCAACAACAAATGCATTTTTAATTCGTGTGTGCTTAGTCAAGATTTTCTGGGTGTACAACAGTAGTGATGGTTTTTGAGAAGTATATGAAATATTCATAACATCTATCTCAAAACAATGCTAAGCCAACTTCAGATTTAAGTACATATTTCACAGTCACAAGCTGTGCTTTGTGTTTATTTTTAGTAGGGATACATGTGGACACCAATAAACAAGTCCCCATCTATTTTGCGTGTCAGTTTGGGAGGCTACAGTATACTAATTATTCCAGTGTAAGTGGAAAACTGTAATTTATTTCAACAGTGTTTGAGTAATGTGTGAATATATTTTAAATTATCTCAAATCCCTTTCTAGTGACATAGGAGCATCCAGCAGAGCAGGCTTTTTCAGTGTAGCCGAAATAGGATGTTCTTAGGGAGCAAAACACTGGATTTACACATCTGTCTGGCAGTGAGTACCAGGCAATATATGTTTGTAAAGTTACAGCTGTAAGGTGAACTCGAGCTGTAAAAATATACAGCAGTTGGCTGTTGCTATAGAAAGAGTTGTGCTGCTTGTCTTACCGAGTACAGGTCTCTTTTCTGTCAATAAGGTGGTCCACCCAGATGGCAAATGAGGGGACCAAATATTGGCCAGTAGCTTGGTTGTCTTCTCCAGGTGGTCTGTCCAAGCATTCTTTCTGTCTTCTTATCATCAGCCTGCCACTGTTTTGGTTTTATCTCATAATTTTTCCCCATTTCTCCATCCCAGGAAAGCTGACTCCTTCACCTTTAAAAGTTACTCTGGAAAATCCAGTTTCCTGACACCTGCTAGACTTCTTTATATAAACTGTGCTCTGTATTTTGTATATCTGGAAGTGTTGTCTGATCAGCGGCAAATCCAAAAGCAGCAGCTTGCCCAGGTAGTTATATGCCAAATGTAAACTCTCTCATGGAGAGAACTCTCCAGAGACTCACAGAAGTCATCATCTTATTGAAGTGATGCCCACCATGGTTTTTGCTCTGAAGAAGGTCCCTTGAACTGTTATATTGCAGAATATTGCAATATTGCCAATAGACATCTCTGCTGTTACAGATGGCATGCAGATCCCTACTACAGTGTCATCATTCTGAGAGCCATCTTCTCGGGGTAAAGGAAACACCTTGTAGATATCTCACCCAGCTCTTCGCCCACTTGCTTTTAGCATAGTTTTTGTCTGTTGTACTACAGAAATCTGACACTGCAAAGTACCTAAAGCAAGTCAAGTGACTTGTAAAAAGCAGCCATTTCTTGGGATGTGCAACTGCTCCTGATGTTGCCATGTATTTTTTTTCAGATGGCACCACTCATCTTGTCCAGTTGCAAAGGTGTAGAACCCATGTTCTTAGTTTTTCTTTGATACTGCAACTTTTGCACATTGTTACAAGGAAGCCTGTAGGGTAAACCATAATTTCTGAAAATGTAAATGGATCTGCTACCTTAAGGATTGCATCAGCTGTCTTTTGCTGGAGCTTAGGACATAAGCTCATTGCAGTAAGAACTGTGGCGGTAATCACTACGGTCAATTTAGCTTGAACATAGCTAGAGCTGCATAGGGTGCTGGTAACAGTACGGACTTAAGCAGGGGCTATCCTAGCCTGCCAGGTTTCTTGCTTGGATGAAAGCCTTCTAATAAGTCAGTACCACCCCCTCACTATTGTTTTTGATGCCTAAATTAAGAAGTCTCTGAGTGCCAAGTTACAGCTTTCCACTCCGCACTCACACTGTATTTGCAGAGCAGGTATAGGTTAAGATATGCTATGTTACCTTGTTGCAAATTTCCTTAATTAAGATACAGAATCTTCTTTTTCATTAAGCTGCTGAAAGCAATACCTGTTGGTGGCTCAGCTTTCCAGTTCTTGACCTAGTACTACCTAGGAACTCATGAAAACACTGCGCAGCAATTCAGAGGGACCAACAGAAGAAATGTATTTTCTTCATTTTTTCAGTATTCTGGTCTGCTTTCTAAATTTCTCCCTAACTTCTCAAGTGTGACTAGAAAAGTAATTATGTATAAAAGGTATAAAAATGAGAGTCTTTGCAAAATCCTTCTGATAGATTATCACAGTTCACCGACACAGTGGAGTTCTGTTTTGATGTTTATTAGCTGGGCAGCTGAGGGTGGTAACATTTTTCTTAAGGTGTCTACAGTCTTGTTTTCTTTTCAAATACACTTTCTTAGGGGTTTTTTTTTTGGGTTTTTTTTTTTTTATTGAACACAGAGCTTTTGTTATGTTTCTCAAGATTTCTTGTTTTATCTCCTGTTTTCATGCATTCATTCTCTGTGAGACTCACTCAGCTTGGCCTGTGAAATCCATTATGTTAGGTTTCATTGGATCTAACTTGAAGTGTAGTTCTTTCCCTAGGAAGACACCTTCTTTGATTGATTTTTTCAGTCCTTCTGCATGAAAAAATACAGTCCATCTGTTCTTGGATTAGGTTTCTGATTTCTCTGGTTCAGAAAGAATTAAGAACCCTCATGGTATAGTTGTTCAGAGAAAATTTCTCTGCCTTTCCTTGTGTTTGCTGAATTTCAGGTTGTATGCTGTTTTTCTGAGTTGTGTTACTGTATTGTGATCTCACTTAGTGTGGTTGGCAGTATGTTGATTAGCTTCTGCAATTCTGTATTTGCAGATTTGACTTTGCATCCACTTTCCCCCCAAGTCTGTCCTTTGGCAGTTTACGTAAAGTAATGATCAGTACAAGTCTAGAGTTTTGTTAAGGCTGCTTTCACTTCTTCCCCAGTTCTGCTTTCTGTGTCCATCAGTAAGGAAGAGAAGATTGAATTTTTATCTCTAGTTACCAGGTGTGCCAACTGTTACACCTCCTAAACTCTTCTGGTGAGTAACCAGGAATTTTCGATTTGATCCTGCACTCTCAAAGGAATGTGTATATTTTTACTGTGTTATTTCAAAGGCTTACCTGTCACAAATGAAGATTTATCCTGCTCCCAGTCCAATGCTTCTAACTGGAAATGGACCATTGTCTTGAGCTGGTCTGAATTTGAATGGAAATAAGATGCCCTGACATCATCTTCTCTTTGCTTTTACATTGTCATAATCTATAATAAATCCAGTTGTACTCGCAAGACTGGAAATGAAATAAAATAAAATTATTCATGGGGAGGTGGGGGAACATGTTAATTTTATTTTTGCCTCTTTTTCCTGTTATTTTATTTACCTTGATTACAATAACAATTTTTTAGTCTAGAAGGCTCATTTCCTAGCCTAGAGTGTTGGCCCCTGGTCACAGAACAGGTGCTGTAAATGCTTTGCTACTGGTGTAGCAGGTGACATGCCAAGTTCTTTCAGCTTGTCTGTACCTCACTTTTCCACTTCTATAGTGATGATCTGGGTTTGCTTAAAGAGTGGTTTGAGTTGCTCTTTAGTGTGGTGTCAATGCTGTGGAGTTTTTCTGTGTTAGTAGTCTGTCTCGTAGCACATGCCACAGAAGTTTTCCAAGTGATTTACATACCAAAGGGGATTTATTTGGTCAGCTGATTTGGAGAGGTACTTGTATACGCTTTTCAAAATCAAGCTTAACCTTTTATACCAGCCTATTTTTCTCCTTCTTATGTTCACTTATTTTATCTCATAGAATGGCAGTGCTAGGCTACAGTCACTACAACGAATGTCACGGGCAGACTCGTAGACAAAAAGACGCTCCCAATCTTTTCTAGGTAGTAATCTGTCTGAATTAGATTTTGTAGTTGGTACTGTTGCTAGAAAACCTCGGCTGATATTAAGAGATGCTCAAAATTTCTGTAAGGAACTTTAAATTTCAAAGATTCGGAAACTGTTGGAATATTTCTACTTTCCTCAGGCTTCAAGAGACCTATGCATGTTTGAAGCCAAGCAAAATTCATATTTAGCATTGAGCAGAGTAATACAGTTATTTCAACCAAGATATATTCTGGCATTGGTCATACCCTAAGCTCACAGCAGCAGTGCTGGGTGTCACACCACAGCTATTAAAACAATCCCAAAATTAATGGAGCTCTCTGTGAGCTGACACATCTACATTTTCCTCAGTGATGTCTAAGACTTTCATTTATAGCAGCGTTTCTTTTCTTAAAACTACTCTCTTCAGTCAATTTTGATTTCAGGAGTATATTCAGCCCTATTTTTATGCATCTTTTTCTCAGCTATTCACTCTTAGCTTCTGTTACAGTCAGTGAAGCCTAACAGGCACTTCCAAGGTGCAGCTCAATCTTGTTCAGATTCTTACATTGGTCTGGGGTTAATCATGCCCAAGACTTGCTCTTAGTATATAAGGAGGCCAATTCAGAGGCAGAAGCCCATACTGCAAAAGTTTTTATCATCTGAATCCTGCTCCCTTTGATTGCCAAGAAAGTCTACATAGTTGGAAAAATTTCAAGATGATGTAACATTTTTTAATACATAATCCATCGCATTTGAAAATCTCTTCTTCCTTATAAATCTAAAGAAAATATTGATGGTTGCTTATCTAAACACTGTGCAAAACAATTGGTTTGCTTGTTTCTAATTATTCAGATCTGAATTATTAGCAAAGCAGATTCCTATTGAAAGCAATTATAATTCATGTACCAGAAAGCTTCTGCTCTCAGCTTCATCCTCTAACAACCTTTGCTTTCTAAAATCATCATGAAAATTATAGTGGTCTTTGAAAGGAAGAATTCTTGCAAAGCATCTCCCAGTTCTTTTTAAAACAAAAGCCAAGGACAACCTCAGAAAAAAGCAAGGTTAAGATCCAGCCGGCCAGCACAGACTGGGATTTAGTTTCAGTTGTCAGATGAAATGGGCAGGACTTGTTTAGTTAGTCCACCCCTTGGTTAAGCAGCAACATGACAATTGCTGCAAAGGAGAGCACTTCATTATTATCTTGTATAATAAAATTTGTTATTAATTTATTATTGTCTCGTATAGATGCAGGTTGGAATAGCTCATCTGAGGTGTTTTAGTCTTGGAGGGAGGTATGGGAGGACGGAAAGGTTGTGTGTCATAACTACATAAATGCCTCTTTGGCTGGGTAATGGAGCAGCAGAAGCGCTTGGCACAGAGGCAGCGGCGAGCTTCACCTTCTCAGCTGGAGGAGCAGCCCACAACCCCTGTCATCACAGAGCACAGCGGCCTGTTAAAGGAATAAAGACAAAACTGTGTTTGATTTCCAGAGTGGAGGGGCAGGAACGCCGCCTGACCTTGTCAAGGCTTTACTGATCTTAATGGGTCTGCCACAGAGAAAAACTCTGCTTGAACAGCAGAGGGGTGCTGCTCCTGAGGGATGAGTTCACAAATACCAGCTCAGAAACATTAATAAAAACATTTCCCACTGTTTCTTCATCAAAGCAAAAAAAAGAAACAGTGTACTGCAGAGCACACAGGCAAAATCTGTACACTTCTACCATAAAATACGCATAGGCTCATTTCTATAAATGAGTAATTGCGAGTTTCTTGAAGAGTCGATGAATTTGTTACAGTAACTAGTTTCTGGCATAAGTAGATCCCATAAAGAGGGCTTAATGCTTATTTCTAATCTCCTGGAAGGTTGTACGAATGAAAAAAAAAAAAAAGAGGTTAATCACCAAGGAAAATCACTAATGAAGTAATACATCTTTTCTTAAATATTAATTATAATTCATTTTTTCCCATCACAGAATTTACACGGTTCTCATGAATCAAGGATTAATTCAAAGGTTTATATTTATCCTCTGCTGTGAATGGATTCTTTCTCAGTGGAGAGTGAATGAATTTATTTTGTACCAGCCTTCTGCTTGAAAAGAAAATCCTTCATAAAAGAACTGGCAATCTTTACCAGAGAAATCCAGACCAAGTAAAGCATTTCATTGTTCAGGATGTTAGATCCTAATGAGTTCTGCATCTAAATGCTTATATTTTTTTCCCATCTGATCAGTGGTAGCATAGCAGGTTATACACTTAAATGGACAACACTTGTTTGGGAAGAAGATATTTATTGAAGAAAGGCAGCATGTTCCGTAGTTTTTAGTATAACATCTGTTATCATTCAGTGCTGCTCTTAGCCCAGCATGCCCTTCCTCTAAATATCTTATTAATTAAACTGGCTTAGTAGGAAAATAATTAATACTATAAGTCCTGTACCTACTTAGAAAGGATTTAGAAACTGAAAAAATTGGTTTTGTCTGAGCCTCAGCTTGAGGGTTGTGGGTTTTTCATTCTTGAACACAAGCAGATTACAATAGGGAGTATCTGAGAAATTCATATATATATAGTCTTCCAAATATATCTGTTCTATCTTTGAGATTCTGCAACTGCAGAAATAGTCCACTACTCTGAGAAGTCTTGGTCACTACTGAATTATCTTCCTCAGCAACTGGTTTGGAAGAGATGCTCCTACCCTTCTAAATGTCCTGAATGCCCTTTTTAGCATCTGATTCCCCAAAAGCCTTAACTCCAGTCTGCAAAATTACTGTGTTTCCTAGCAGTACTGTGATAATGTGGTGGGACCTCCTAGCCATGAAGTCAGTCATAATGCTGCTGCCTTGCATAACCAGCTCTTGACTGGGCAGGAGTGTCACTGTAGGACAGGAAAATAGATGGACTCCATAGAGTTGTCAGAAGAGAAAGAAGCCGTTATTTACAATTCTAACAGTTTCTTTTTTGACTTGCTGTGCTAAAAAGGTCCATTGGTCTGTCAGATTGACACTTCTCTCCATTGGTTAGGCAATAGGAAACAACACCTGGGGACAGCTGTTATGGGAAAGGGAACACTGTTTACTGAACCTGTTCTGAGAAACAGAGAGAGATGTTTCAAAGAGAGAAAACTGTTGACAACTTTCCCTTAGGAAAGGAGCTAGCAATAGTTAGCAAGCTAAAATTCAGACTCAGAAATGTCAAGCCCACACAGGAGGGTGAGACAGGGCACACAGGTGGATGGCAGTGAATTTGTGTGCAAAATGTGGATCTGCTGCTTAACTGTCTGTGGTCAAGTACAGAAAGAGAATTTGCCTGTGCCTTTGTTCTGTGGGCAGTGCTGCTCTCTATATGCAGAAACTGCTGCTTTGCTGCTGATTCACCCGGCTTGGTTTCTCACGGAAGAGCAAAATCAGTTTGCTGCTTATTCTAACAGAAAATTACACTTTTTTGATTCCTATTGGAAAAGGTGCTGTGTGCCACCAAATTGCTCTTTAAACTCAGTCAGAGTTTTAACAATTTCTTTGGTGGGAGAAATTTGCTGCAGCTGTTCTGGCTTTTCTTGGAAGGTCTGAGAGCAGCTGTTCTTAAGGAGGAAGAGGACAAAGCTTTAAATGCTGTACCAGAGCAAGACTCTTTCAGGACAGGGAGAGGGCAGCTAGGGGGGCAGTCTGCAGTGACTCCAGAGTTTTATCACTGGGCCGTTCTTTTCAAAAGCATATTGGAAACTTAGAAATCAGTATTTCATTGCAAGTCAGTTAGGGTACCTAAAGCACTTCTTCAAATGGGTTGAAGGTACTCTGGAAATGCTGTGGCTGTTATGTTAACAAGCTCCAAAATCAAACTGCACCATGTGGCCGGTTAATGGGTATAGGGTCTCGTGCTTCAGCAAAGGGACCTGCCTTTAATTCTGATCAACACTGAAGTTCAGTGAGTGTGTCTCTCCCTGGGAAGACCTGGGTTTTTAACTAGCTTCTGACTGTACATATCGCTCATCTTTGTCCCAAAGAATACATGTTCAAAAATTATTTTAAAAACAGGGAAGCCTATATTTATCCTATGGAGAAGATTGAAGCAGAGCTGGCCTTGTTCATACTGAGCCCTAAGTATCTGGTAGGAAATAAGTTGCAATGAGCACAGTGTGCTGGTATAAGCATAGCTAATTCACCAGATATGTGTGTCCCTGTGGGAACAGGTTGCACTCTCCTGTTTTCAGGAGAGGAGAGAGGGTTTCCAAGCCTCTTCTGCTTTAAATCTGCCTTGGGCAGGCTGTGGATGCTAAGCCCCAGTTCATTTGTGTGTGTGTGCCATCAGTGCTGGGTCTGATAGAAGAGCATATGGCAGAAGCCATTTGCCCTTGACTGTGCCTCTTTTTTGGCAGGCACAGGCTTGTTTCTCACAGAGCAGGTTCAGTCACAGACATTCCTTCACATCATTTCTTGAGCCCCCGGCTTGCTGGCTTTCCCTCTTTGCATGTGTGTGTGTCCTTTGTGGCATTTTGGTTAATTGGACATTGTTTAAATTACTACTGCACTAAAGAAACGTGGATTTTCTATCTGTCGTTTTGCTGCCTCGGTGACTGCGGTCTCCAAGCAGCCAATACAGAACTCGAGCTGTTCAGATCTGGTGTAAATTGTGGTGGCTCTCTTGGAGTTTCCCTCCTTTACATCTCTTTAGGGGAAAACACCCCTCCAGGGAAGAGAAGACTCGATTAAACAGCTCATTTTTTGCACTATCCCAAACACCTCGATCTACCCTCACTGGACCAAGTGGCAAAAAAGCCTTGGCTTTCGTTCTCTTCCACAGCCTGGACACAGTCCATGGCCATGTTCTGTGGCCACATCTTTTGAGCCATTGTGTTCCCTCTCCAGCTTCTGCACTAATTTCCTTTTTCTCCCTTTGCCGTCTCTAATTCTCCACTGAAATCAAAAATGTTTGGTTTATGTGTCAAAATCAAGCAATGGGTGTGCAGACATGCCCTCAAATCAGTCATTCTACCACCATTTGTGTCAGTAACAGCCACACTACAGTAGCAGACAGATTCTCGGGACTACCAGTGGCCTTTATTTCAAGATGCTAAACTGCCACTGGCTTGAGGAGGAAAAGAGCATTTTTTAATGCCTTTAAAAGGCATAGAGCCTTTTAAAACAATAATTTCCCTCCTTTTCTATTTATATTGACCCTTATCCTTTGCTTGCAGCTTTGGAAAGAAAAATGTCAATGAGGCAAAGCAGAGAGGAGCTTATAAAACGAGGAGTGCTGAAAGAAATTTTTGATAAAGGTAAGTGTTCTTCTTTTCACAACAGTAAATTGACATCCCATATAGTTTTATGGCCAGACATTACATAATATTAACACTAGGAACTGGGACTAGAGAGTTCTGAATTGCAAGACTGTGCAAAATAAGATTTCTAAACACTTCTCTTGACTTTGCTGTGGTCTGGCCCTCTCTGTTGGGTACATGTGATAGTTACTTAGCAAAGAAAAATGAAAACTAATCAGAAATGTAAAGCAATAGAAATAAAAATCACAACAATAGGCAGTATTCACTGACTGCAGAAGAGCAAAGCATCTAAACTGTGGAGAAACGCATTGTTTGTGCCTCTGCGTATTGCCATTGTCTGGTTGAGTCACTTTGGGATCAACAATTGTAGAAAAGGGAAACATTTAAGGGTTGTGGATCCTGATGAGAACAGAACAATATACTTCCCCTTGAAACAGCTCAGAAGAGATAGTAATTCCTTGTTAAGGATAATTAATTTGTTGAGTTTGTAATGTCTTGTTTATGCAAAATGCCATTGTTTTACAATCACCATTGTTTTACACTGGTAACACAATACATAGTTGACATCTGTTACATATATGTCAGCCTTTGAGTGCATCTTTTGTTTGTTTTGCTGCTTCCCTTATCAATAAGTAAGGCAATTAATTCAACAAATTATATAAAGACATCATAAAGTTAATTCTTAATCACAATAGAATTTATGCATATGCTTTAAAGCATCATTAATTTAAAGTCTAGAAGTTTTTGACAATAGCAGTACAAAATCTGGTAGAAATTAATAGAAGTTAGAAACTTTCACAGATATTAGAAGTATAGCCTACTTCATCAATTCAGGAGCATCTAAATCTGCTACCTACTTTTTACTCTAGCTTACTAGGAACTTAAAAATTTACTAACCCAGGCTGCTAATGTTTTTAAGTTAAACAACAGCAAAAACGTGCTTATCGTTAAATTTTACAGTTTCTACCAGTTATGTGTTGTAGTGTGCTCTCACTATGACCTGCTGGCTTAGAAATCCTCCTAGATGCAACTTCAGAGTAAAAACAACTCCTGTCAATAGGTTTGCCCTTCTCACTGCTTTGTGCTGTCCACGTTTTGTAGTGTGACTCAGATCACACCTGCAGCCAGTGAGGCATGGTCCAGGCTGTCACACCAAGTGATCAGTGCCTCAGCCAGCTCAGAAGGCAGCCGTCAGTCACACCTCTGTCCCAGGTGTGACCTCCTTCATCCCTGCCTCACATCCCACATGCAGCCACCCTCTGAACCATCCCGACATAAACCTAAAGGCCACCCTAGGAAAAATCTTTTCTGTGAAGTCTGACTCTGCCTTCCCTGTTGAAAGTTGGGGACATTCCCCTTGTATTGCTACCAAGGCACTACAGTTTTTTCTATTGATCAAATAATGATGTAGTTTGTAAACTTCTGTGTCATCTTGTGAAGCAGATTCTAAGTTGTCTAGAAGTATTTGAAAGAAAGAAATTACTTCCTCCTTATAGGAATGTTTCACCTTTACAAAACTGATATGAAAAGAAAGAGGTAGGGCAGAGAAGAAAGTGGTAATACACAAGAATAGTAGCAGTACTCAAACAGCTATGATGATTACAAGGATATGAGCAAGGCAACATGTGTAGAGCAAAAGCATTATTTCCTTCAGTGGCGTAATAATTTGAGAATAATTCTAATAAAATATATATTTCATTGAGAACATTAAGTGGAAGTAACATTTTCTTTGTAATTCCTGTTAGGTAACCTCTAATCCTTCAAGAAAACAACATACCTTTAACATTTCCTAGCATTTATTTGATTGTGGTAGCACCTTCTATGCCAAGAGGCATCTTACACTGACAGTAGGTGTAAATCTCTTTGTCTCCCTTTCCTAAGAGGTGGGCAAAGCAGGCCTGTGAGTAATTTTGGCTGTTTCTTTCTTTAAAAACTCATACCAATCAAAGAAAACAATGCAGACAGACTGACCCAAGAACAAGAATTCTTGCCTTGTGCTTAATGTTGGTTTTGTCATATCATCTATGTTGAAGAAAAGTATAATTAGCTGTTTTGTTTGCCTGCTGTTTAAAGTGATGCTCTGACCTGTTAGCTTCAGGATTTGCTGGCTTTTCAGAGGACTTTGTGTCAGCCAGCAGGTGAAAATTATCAGAGTGCAGTAAGTCACAGTAATAACACATAGGAGAGTCACTGCAGTCCAGCTGCTATATTTGGAAACCTAGAAATCATTTCAGTGACCCCCACACTTAAATTAGTCACATGAAGCTGCTCCTGACTGAACTGCAGAGAGCTCTTTCCTTGCTAAGGGCCAAACTCATGACAGAATCTGTTTCCATTCTCTTCCATTTCCAGGGCTCTGTGAGTTGAGTCTTCTGAAAATGTAGGCAAAGGTTATAATTTTTTCAAATACTCTGTACTTTTGGAAAATAGTAAGTTGAAGAAGTATCTGATGAAGCTCCTGCTGTTCTAATAGTTTGTGGGCAGATAGTGCTGAGAGGTTAAAAATACTTCTACCACCTGCATCACAGAACATACCTCAACATTTAGAACTCATATTTTTCCTATGCCATTGATCCTACACATAGGTACAGACCTTGATTTTCACATGAAGGGGTAACCGTCCCAAAAACATCTGCCATTAAAATTGCCCACTGTTTCATGCTGCTGGTCAAAGAACTAAATCTACTTGTAGTATTTTGACACCTCTTCTTCTTTCTGAATATAGATGAGATTGCCTGTAGTGAGATATTTCTGAATATGAGTGTGTACCAATTACTTACTCCAAAGGCAATGGTACAATGGCTTTTCAAAGAAACACGAGCAGTCTTTTCATCTTTTATATTCTTGTCTTTTAATATGCTCTGTCTAATTAAAATGATGAAGTTAGACTTAAATTTCAGGTAACCTAAGTCCTGACAGGATTTGGGCATGTTGCAGCTACACACTAAAGCAGATTTTGTGACCATGTGAGGACAAACTTAGAGAAGTGGCTTTGGTAATGCAGCAAGGAGGAAGGCATAGCAGCCACTGGAGAGCCAGTTGTGCTGCAGTGAAATTGAAAAGTTTTCAACCCCTCCAGAAGAGGCCTGTCTCAAACTCCATGAGATCCACAAAATCAGGGTCTGCTTAGGGACTGAAGTTGTGGAGGATCCCAGCCACTGTGCTAAGGTAGGCACTAAGGCTAGGAAACAGTTCCAGGGACAGGTCTTGACCACATTCAAGAACACCCTGTTTTCCATTCCCCACCCCTGGGGTCATGGCAGAGAATGACAATTAATTTTACTCTGCCCTCCCTAATCTTTGCCATCAAGAGTTTCTTGCTTGGACAGTCTACTTGAGAGCAGACAAGTACTGAAGGGGACAGCCCAATGCAAAATTAACCCAGGATTTCAAATTGTCCATTTTGACTTCCATAGCCATTCTTCTGTAGAAGGAATGCATGAGCATGGCACTTTTCAGATATGCAAAAGGTTGTGTAGTCCAAGGTATGCAGAGTTAGAGACACAGTGAGAGGGTAGGCAGAGCTACAGCAGGGGGAACACAACAGGACTGATTTATGTCAGTCAGTGTGATGCACTGTGGGCTGCTTCACACCAGGCAGCATTTTAGAAGTACCTGGGAGTGGAAATGGCAGGTGTGTTCAGGAGTACAAACCATGCTTAGGAGCCACAGGTTTTGAGCACATCATCTACGTATCTCTGGGCCTTCGTCCCCTGCTGTTGTTTTCATGTGCTGAGGTGAATCAAAGTATCTGGGTAGAGTCCTCTGCATCAGAGAGTTTCCTCTGAGGTCCTGTTTCTTTGGTGACTTCAGGTGTGCAGAGTCTCCTGAGTAAGAGAAGAGCAGCCTTCATGTGCTCTCTTGCTGCAGAGATCAAGCTACTCTCTCATGGATCCGTCCAGTTTCATGCTCAGCTGATGTTATTAAAGACTTAGGGCAAGTCGTTCTCTACTAAGTAGCACCAGACTCTGTGAAAACAGCAAAGGATTAAGCAAGTCTGAAAACAAAAGATTACATATGTTATCACTGTGTAAAATTAACTTTAAACTCATAGCCGGTTCCTGAAAACAGATCAGTTCATCCATGTATATGTAACAATTGCATTACCAGAATTCTTTTCATTTGTATATCAGCCAACTGGAATAGCTTTAATACTTTGAAAATAATAAGTAATTTGCCTTTTATATCTGGTTGTCAAGCATATCTCTGATGCAGGATTAATTCACACTAAGATACTCTTTCCTCTACAAATTATTTTTCCTGCATCTTTGATCTATTCGTTGTACTTGAGCAACTCCTCATGTAGCTCTTGTTTAAGCAATACTTGATTTAGGGTATATATTTCAGTCATGATTCTGTGCCATGTCTGACAATTTCACTCAAATCCAAGGACAAGCTTTAGAATCTAAATCAAGATTAAAGATATTCAGATGTAAGATTTAAAAAGGTTATGCTGTCAATACAGAATGCTGCCATGCTTTAGTGTTATGACAAAAGGTAAAAGCCAAAATTTTATCTTACATTTTACTTTTTTTGCAATCGTAAGTCTTCATGGGTCATTGAAATGCTGGAGTTTTTAATCATGCTAATATACCTTGAGAAGCACCTAGCACACTTAAGACTGTAGGATTTCAAGATGATCAGCATATTACAATAGGCATCTCACTTCATGAAGAATGTGTAGTCATTCCTCCAAAAAGCAAATGTTACTGGGTTTGTCATGCATACTTTTCTCATAGTTACAGCCAAATTTAGTCTGAATTAATTCACTGAATTAATGAACATATTGCTGGACACAGTCATTGCATTTCATTCAAGAAGCCGATGCTCTACATAAGAAACAGTTATGCTCTTTCATTAAACCAGGTAACTGAGAGAACATCAGTCCTTATCCCAAACACGTGTAGACATGTGTGTCTTTATAAAAGGGAGACAGAGCCAGCAAAGAATACACAGCATTTCTACCCAAACAGCTAAGTCCAAAAATGTTCAGCTTGAATACTGGCTGAATTGGTTTTTTGATTTTTGCTGCCTAGGGAAGTAAACAGCTTTGTATAGAATGGCCACAGCATTTAGAAAGGAGGCTGTTCTGCTTATGCTTGGCCAAGGCCTTTAGCTTTAATTCATGTTGCCACCTTTTAGCCAGCTCAGTTGATCTCTCAAAGCCATGGGTCAGGTTTACGTCCAGTATGAAGTGACAGCATTACCATAATAGCTCTCTGGGTGTCCAAAAAACCTCCAGCAAAACCAAGAAAGTCAAGACCTTGGTATTCATAATAATTCCAAAATAAACGGGAGACCATCTTCACTCACTGTAGAGAAGCTTTAAATGGCAGAAACATCATTCTGAATAGTTATCAGCTAAAGTATTTTCAGACTTCTTAATTGCTGTAAACTAGCACCAAAATGAGACCTAACTTTTTTTCTCTTTTCAGTATTGTTTTCCAAAGTAGTTTGTATATTTTAACCATATAAGGGGAAAATGTGCATGCCTTTGGCTGATGTACATCTCCAGTCAGTACATTGCGCAGTAATATGACTAATTAGTGGTGCCTAAAAATCTAAAACCATACTCTGAAATCCTTAGTTTTGCTTTTAAAAGTAATTTAAATGCTTAGTAAAATCAAGTTCCACATATTTGCCTGCTGGTTTTTCGTTTTACAGGTCACATTTCAGTTATATTTTCAGGCTCCCACTTGTAACCATAGGGGCTGAACACTTTGCTTTATAAAACTCTAATTGTGATGTCCCTGTAGTCATTGCCTCCAGGTACCAAGGTGCTGTGCTTAACAAGTTCAGAGATAAAAATCATGCAGCTTGACACTATAGAGAATAATCTGAATCCTTTCTTCTGCTCTTTATTATTTCCAATGTGAAGTGGTGTTTGATAGGAAAGAAAATGCCAGCTGCTGTCACAGAAATTTTGCTCAGATAGAGGAGATATTATTAGTAACTATAAAAACAGGCTTTCTGAATGGAATCTGATATATCCCAGTATCAAGACCTTATAGCAAGCAACTATAAAAATTATTCCCTTCCTTACATAAAATGAGCTTATTTGTATGTAAAATAAGGACATACCCCTGTGATTTTTCTTGTGTCCCTTATAGTATAAAAGTTGATGTAGGGAAAAATAATAATTCTTGTCATTAATATTAAAATACTATATACAGTATGTATTAATATTCTTTAGTTCCAGTCTACTATCATTCCTGACTCCCCAGATTCAACAGAGAGAGGGAAAACAGATTTTTTTTTTTGGCATTGGATGGGACTGCATGTCTGGGTCAAGCATGATCAGGAATCAAACAACTTAGAACATGGTTCATAGTGACCATTCCAGGGTAGGACAAAAGACCAATACAGATATTAGACATAAATTATGTTTTACCCCAGAGATGCTACCACTACTACTGATAGGCTCAGCCTTGGCCGGTGGTGGCTCCAGCTTGGAACTGGTCCCATCAGACATGGAGGAAACTTCTGGCAGCTTCTCACAAAAGTCACCCCTGTAGCCCCCCTGCTATCAAAACCTGTCCATGTAAACCCAGTGCATGTGTACATAGAAGATCTCAGTCCAGGTTCCTCATTTGAAAACAATCTAGTGAATATAGATTTCATTTAAAATTCTGTCTGCATTATTTATATCTCTCTCTTTTTTGTCAATTTTCTTTCCTCCAACTATGAACAGATGGGGAACTTTCCATACCAAATGAAGAAGGAGCTTTGGAGAATGGGCAGCCTCTGGGCTCCGGGCTGAGCTCCAGCCAGGTGTCCCTGCCAGCCCTAGCAGAACTGGAGTCAGTCCCAGCATCTGTGGAACCCTGCTCATATGAGGTGCTCCCAACCACAGAGATCATGGATGGGACAGGTAATGTCTCATTTATGTTATGGTGTAGATACTGTGTTTGAAACAAGTTTTTGACTTCTAACATTGGTGTTTAGCCCTGAGAAAGCCTTGTCAGAACGAAGGTCTTCTGGTGTAGAAGGAGTTGACGGCATAGGGATTGCCACTGAATGCTCCATGAGAAATTTTGACCGACACGGTGTAGCAGTAACCTCCACTTCTAAGCAAGTAACCTGTCTTGGAGTAAGGCAAAACTCCTGCACTTTGTGAACATGTAAAAGTAGGTTTTCAGCTCTCTGTCTACATCTCAGATGTGTCAATGAGCTCTAGAGCGGAGAGCTCACAACACGTTGGGACCCTGGGGTACAACATCGTGCCCTCTACCCGCCATGTGGTGCTGTGTGATGTTCACACCACACATCTGTCAATAACTAACACAGTCACCTGCCCTGGGTGAGGCTGGCTACTCTTCTTCCCCAGCCTGTGCAGAGAGACAGCAATGCTCTAAATCTAGGTTGGCTCCTCTTTCTGCATCATGTTGTGCTGCTGAGAGTTATGGACAAAGGTCAAGTGAGGAAAAGGGAGCAGTAGTTGTCATCCATGATCTTGCACAGCTATGCAGCCTTTTCAAAAGAGAGTAGGCCCCGTGAGATGCTTTTTACTTTTACAGGGTAAGTTTAAAGACCACCTGCTAACATATCTGGTCCTAGGCAAGCTGTGGTGACGGACCATCAGACACGTGACATTATAAAACTTGGCTTGTGTTCCAGATGTGGGAGTACATCCCAGCCTGACATGGGGGAGCCAGCTTCTGTCAGAAGTAATGGGAAATTTGGCTGTTCTGTAGACGTGTGTTACTCTTTTTTACTTTCTTTCATTCCTTCTTTCCTCCTTTCTATGTTATATGATGTTTGAGTGAAATCTATGAGTCATTCCTAATCTGCATTGCTGTGCTGCTTTTCTTGTCTGACTTTGGCTGTATCTGCTGCTGCTTTGCTCGTAACGTTGTTGCGTCTATGATGTGGTTGTGTCCTCCAGTGTCTGAAGAGAGCCCCACATCCAATGAATCCGGCGTCCTCCTGTCCCAAGATCCTACAGCTAAGCCAGTCCTGCTACTTCCCCCCAAAAAATCTGCTGCTTTCCCTGGAGACCATGAGGATACCCCAGTGAAACAGTTGTCCCTCCTCAAACAGCCCCCTGCCCTGCCTCCTAAACCTATTGCCAGGATTGCCAGCCACTTAACTGGTAAGTAGGTATTCCTGGACCCTCAGCCCCACCGTTTCCCTTATAGAAAAAGCTGCCTTTGTAGCAAGGTTCTCAATGTTCTTCCTCTTTCTGTAATGCTCTTTGCACTTGTTGTGTGTGCTGGTGGTGTATGTGCTGTACCTAGGGCAGGGATCGTGAAATCTTCAGACTGCACCTTCATCAAGGTTGCTCCAGGGGCACTTCCCCTCTCAGCTGTAATTATCTAAGACCGCTGCAGCACTTCATCACCCTTCTCACTCTAATTCATCAAGACCTACCATCACCACTGAAATAGCAGGATATGCTTTGGTGGGAAAGGAAATATCAGAAAAATACTAGGATATCTTTAAATGCCCTTAATGAGGAAAGGCATGAGAGTTGAGGGGAAAGGGAGAGTTTTGATTTCTCCTTTTGCCGTTTGTTGCTTGTCCCTTCAACTGCCATATGGGCAGGTCCCCTGTATCTTTCCATATGTTTGTCTTTTACTTGCCCCCCCCCAATCCTTACACATGTAATTCTGTCCTATGACTTCTTGCCATTTTTCCTCAGTGCTTACATTGTCTGCCAAACTGTTCCCCCTTTCCGCCCCTGTTCTGACTACTACCCTCCCACTGGTGAGTCCAGCTCCAACTCCCGATGACCAGGATTTTGATGTCCTGTGCTTTATGGTGCAGTTTGGCTCTCACTGCATGGAAGGTAGCAACAGTAAACAACACAGGCTCTGTTTTGTGTTCCACGTTTTCACTAGAGTCCAAGCTCTTTGGGATTCAAAGTTCTAGGTAGATGTGGAAGGAGGGTGGGTGCCTCTCCTCCTCCAAGTCTCTCATTTTGACTGCTGAAGCAAAGGATGGCTATATTTATGAAGACCAAAATAGATTCCCTAAACACTTGCCTGCACCTTTTGAACAGTCTGCACATAATTGCAGCTGCTGCACAGGACGCAGCCTCTCAAAATCCTGAGTTGAATTTGAGGTGTGGTTCATCTTTGTAGTGGGGCAGCTACCAGTCTTCCCCCTGGGATGATCTTGTGTTAATCCTGCCCTGATATTTTCAGAACTGATGTGAGAAATGCTCTGCCCACATTTATATATTGTAGAATTCTTTTTCCAGACAGTTTATACCCATTTTATTCAGGTTTAAGATCTATATCAGGAAAGAGCTCATTAGGAAAGAACATGTTCTGGTTTTCTCTCATCTCTACATAGTCTCTTCATGTTTCTGTTTGGATGACCACACTTTTTTGTCCTCTATAGTTTTGTATATTTTATGTGAAACCTCTTTACTTTCTTACCTGCCAAAATCTGCACATAATGGTTAATATTTTGCCTTTTGCTGCAAACTGAATGGGCAGTCCTACAGCCTGCAAGGCCAAGTAGCAGTATTCATGGCTTCACCTAAGGACAAAACCAGGTTCCTGTGATCTCCCATAAAACTCTGTCACAATTATAAGAAGTTGCTCAGAAATTAGGCCAACATGGTAGAAATAAAAATAGTGGAATAGCACAGGAAAAAACTCAGGTACTAAATGTCATTGATTCATAAGTGATTCTTTTGTAAGAGATAACAGAAGAATCAAAGAATGAGGGCTTCTGGAGTAGTTTTGGTTTTTCTGCAGCTGCAAACTTTGTGTGAAGTAGAATCAGGCTCAAGTTATCAGCTTAATTGAGTTCCTTGATGGTGACTTGGATAACTTAGATAACTTTCCAATGAAAGTGAAAACAGAACTGTGACTTCTTTTACATTGTGATGGCCTTCCATCATGTCTCATCTAGTCCTATATAAAATCTTGTATGTGGGTATAGATAGACTCTTGTACATGCATGTACAGAGCCTTCAGGGTAAGGGAACAGAGATTCAAATTTAGTCATAGAGCCATAATTTAATTGACAGTTATTCCTGCTGGAACTGAAACCCTTGTTCACACATTCCTTATAAATGAAAGTATTCAGCTTGTTCTTAAGGGTCCATTTACTTCGGTGGTCCAAAGGGTATATGTGTTGCTCAGTGCCTTGTGTTCTCCAGTGGTAATTATATTATCCATGTACAATCTTAGGAAATGAGCAATGGATCCTTATAAAGCATCCTCCTCGGTGAGAAACAGAATTAATGCTATTCTTTTTCTAATTATTCCAGAGACATCCTCAGCTTGTGAGTGAGAAAACAAGCAAATTCTGAATTCTGGCATTCAAAATGAAAACTTTTCCATTCTTGCTGCATACACATTTTTCTACTGAAGAATTTTTGAAAAGGTTGAAGGACAAATTAAGACATACCAGTCATGGCTAGTGGAGAGTGACAGAGGTTTAATGGTAGCTCTGTTCAAGAGACTGTGAGAGGAGATATGATCCTGTGAAGGATTTCTTTAGCTACATTTAGCTACACATCTGAAAATGCAGAAGCAACTCAACTTCTGTCTACATATATATATGTGTGTGTGTGTGTGTGTGTGTGTATGTGTACTTAAGTATATCTATTTAATAGAAACATGCTTTATATAAACATATATTAAAAAACCACTACAGACATGGTCAGAGGCAAAAAAAAAAGGAAAAGTATTTTAAATACAAACCTTGAGGGAAAAAAGTCAGACCACCTCTTCCTGTGAAAATATTCCATAGTTCTTCAAAAAGTTATGCAGACTGACTTGCAGAGCTTTACAAAGAACTTATCACAGGTTTTAGAAATGGAAAAGAACATTCCTTTCCTCTGAAAGCATTTTGAACCATCTCAAGTATCTATCTGCCTGTGCCAAGACAAAGATTGGCCTTTCAATTGATAAGAAATGCACATAAAAGAGTAGGCCTAAATAAACACGTAAGAGCACATTTAATTTTGTGGAGAATGAAAAGAAAAGAAATCCATTTTAAAGGTGGAAGGAAGAGAGAATTGCCTCTAGCGAATATAAATCACGCAGCCTTGGCATGCTTCTTTCCAAGGCTGAGGCCCTGTAGGGATGGGGCAGTATAGAAACAGGGCCAGAGCCAAGGGCAGACTGCAGGGCAGCCACTGGGAGTGGTGCCAACACTGCTGCAGACGATGCTCCATGCTTTGCCTCACGCCACGTCCTGTGGTCTTGATGGTGCTGCCTCCACAGGGAACATCCCTGTCACAGCACCGGGTGTGGAAGTGCCTGCCTAGCCCTAGAAGACAGACAACTCTAGGAGAAAAGCATGAGCCTTAACTGTTTGGATACCATTGTTTCACTGCTCTGCATGTCCAGTTGGTCTGTTGGCCAGTCACCTCCTGGTGAGCCTTCTACCATTTTTCAAACATGATTAGCATTAGACTGATCAGTATTAGACAATGTTCACAAGATAGAATTTCTTTTGTTATTTTATTTCTCTGATATTCACGTGCAGAACCCAGGCATTTAGGACACTTCTAGCTTATTTCACTGAAAATTTAGGAAGAGTTGAAATAATCACCTGGGACCAAATTATAATTGGGGTGCTGGTGTTCAAGTCCCCAGCTTATCATAAAATCTTTAAAGGGCCAAGTGGCAGGAAGACTAGGAATGTCTGATTTGATAGACCCCAGTGTTATAAAGTTCCCTTTGATCTTGATTCATTAAGCTGTTAATTTTCACCAGCACAGATAATGTTTTCTGAAATTAATTAGATATTTTCCAACTGAATCACCAGTAACCCATAAAGCTCCTAAAACACCAGAGAACAAAATATGTGCCACTAAGATGGGATCTCAGGAGCACCTGAGTCTGTTTGAGCCAAAAAGTAGCCTAATATTAGAATAGGGTGTAGCTTTGGTTGTATCTGGCCACTTATCTATTCCATTTAAGCTTTTTGCATTCTTTTGCTTTCTTCATTCAAGATTTTGAAGAGACACAGCACATTTTTAATTCTGATATTGTGCTTTCTAGATATGTCTGTGTAGAATCAGAACTAATTTATAATTAGAGGCAAACATTTAACAGGGTAGGAAATGTTAAAAGTCCTCAAAAGTTGCTTCTGACAATGCAGACAAGACAAGAATGAGGTTTGAGAACGTGCATGCATGGGGTCATGCTGCCTTGTCATGACACAGCTGGTTATTAGTGACAGCTTTTTAAAAGTTTTTTGCAACTACAATTTGTCCAATAAATACTCTGCAGTATTTTATAATACAGTAGTTACATATTTCAGAAGACTTCTCTGTAGACGAGCCCAAGGCATAATCCAGAAGCGTTCTCCACTGTGACGTTTCCTCCATCTGCCTGCTCTGGCAGGCTACACTCACGAAGAGAGGTTACATTCACGTGGAGACAGTGGACAGTTCTCTCGCTCTGTGTCAAGGGAGAAGCAGCAGAGCAAAAACGGTTCTCCTTCACTGGGTTCTCATGGAAACTGGACCCTGGTGCAGCTTCCTGGAGAGGACTACCTATCACATACAGGCATCAGGAAATCTTCTCTTCTTTGAAACCCTCTTAAAGGCCCTGTACAGGAATTCATGCAGAGCCATACCTTTCAACCTTTAGGGCTAATCATGCCTTGCTTTTGTTCTCCAAATTCAACCTGAATCTTGGATGCATATGTGGAACAGAGGAAGAGCAAAGAATTTCTGTCTCAAATCTTCCCCTGAAGATATGGCTGTAGATCTTGCTGTAGTCAGCAGGAGATGCATGGCAAATCTTTCAAAACAGTTTTTGACTTGTCTTTATGAATCTGCTCAAGAACTCGTTGAAACAAGAAAAGAGACTCTCACCATTTAGACACAAGTGATTACAGGAGAGAAGACCTGAAAAAACAAAGCTACTTGTCCAAATGGTGCCAGCAAATATCAGGCACATTACCCTGTGGAGCTCCCTCAACAGACCACACTGGTTTTTGCACTGTTTGTTGGGGTTTGGGAGGTTTTTGCACATTATTTTACAGAATTTATTACTTGGAAGGAATTTAAAGATTATCTCGTTAACTTTATGACAAGCTGTATTACTTGTAATTGTATTTAGTATAGCAAAGGTCACAGTATAAGGTCATTCAGATGAGGGAGAACCTCAGCAGGTCTTTAATCCAACATCCTGCTCAAAGCAGAGCCAAGTATGGGATCAGACCAGGTTGCTCAGGCCTTTGACCAGCTGGGTCTTGAAAACTTCAGAGGATACCAGTTGTACAACCTGTCTGCATAAACCTGCTCCACTAACTGCCTCTTCTCATGGCAAGGAAGACACTTTCCTTATAATACAGTCTTGAACTTCTTTTGTTTCGCTTTTGTCCAGTGTCTTTCCTCCTCCCACCATACACCACTGAAGACTATCACCTTATTGATAACCTGGCTTGTAGGTACTGGGAAGCTGCTCTTAAGTGTTCCTCCCTTAAGCTGTCTTTGCTCCAAGCTGAACATACCTCAGTGTCTCAGGTGCTCTAGCCCTCAGGCCCTGTGCTTGACTCATTCTGGTTTTTTGGTATCTTTCCTGGTGGATACTAAGCTTGCACAGTAGTCGAGATACAGTCTAAGGACTGGTGAATAGAAGGGGAACCTTCTATCAATAGAAGAATCCTTTGATCTCCTGGCTGTGTTTCTTGTTGTACCACCCAGGAGTCTGTTGTCTTTCCTTGCTGTCAGGGTACGACGCTGGCTTATATTTGGCAAGGAGTCAAGAAAGAGCATTTCTGCCACTGGCAGTACAGCAAACACAGTCAGCTCTGCCACAAGCCCAGGATCCCAGGCATGTCCTCTTTCTCCATGCAGTAGTTGAATTGGGTCAGAATTTGAAGATTTTAATGAGCCTTTCTATAACCCCTGCTGCAGAAACCCTTGCTGCCATACATCCAGAAGTTGCTGGCACCCCATCTGCAGCAGTTGTATCTTCAGTGTGTGCTGACCAATTCTCCAGCCATGTTCTGTGACTTAAGAAGCATCAAACTTGGTGTACATGGTGCACAGCTCCAGTGTACCACTAACACTTTAGAAGAAATATACAGCAGCAAACCTGTGTGACAAATAAACATATATTTATCTCATGAAAGCCCCAAAAGAAATACAGTAACTATAGATGTTATCAAAATGATCTGTATAGAAAGGGTAAGGGATGGCCTGCTTGTCAAAGGTCTGATGTGTAGCAAATATTGTGGCATCCACAACTGTCTTTTAAGTAATTGATTGTCATCAAGAGTGGAGAGGTTGATGTCTTAACATCTTTTTCATCAATTCTAGCATACAAGTTATTATACAGTGCTGAGTGGTCACAACCCTACTGGGAATCAACATCTTGCAAAATTGCTCATTATTCTCTTGAGCATGAAAAACCTCAGCCAGAAGAGATTAATCAGACTTGCACACCTGGCTTCACACTGTTTGTTTCTTTTCAGTTACGAGTGCTTTGTGCAATGATTTAAGACTCTGGTAATGTTCTGCTGAGAAGACACTTATCATAGATTCCTTGTTCTTATTTCCCCTGTCCAGCTTCTTACTCATCTACAGATACCCGTGTCTGACGTATATTACATGCTGGAGACAATTCTTGTTTCTACCCCTGGTTCCTAAATCATGTACATTGTGAAATTAAAACAGGGGACAGAACTGTAAAACTCAGTCACCTCATTCTTACATGCAGGGAGAAGTTGTTCTATCCTTTACTGTAGATGATTGTAGTACAATTTCCAACAGCATGCCTGGAGCCCATGGATTTGGGCAAGGCCCCACTTGTTCAGCATAGTCACTGATCAGACCACACATTAAAACTTGGAGTACCAAGGTCTCCATACTGGTGTCAGTGAAGATACACAGCTACATTTCCCAATAAATGGATTGAACTCTCTTCCCATTGTAGTCATTTTCTTTTTTTTTTATTTAAACAAAGTAGAATTCTCCTGAAGGCTAAGGGCAGACAGGTAGACTTAATGCCTCTGGTCCATTTCCAAGAGTCTGTTTTGGTATTAGGACCATATTCAGATGAGCTCAAGAATCTGGGTGTAACACAGTCAGTCTGAATGAGGACATTAAAAATAGTGGGCAAGATTTTTGGCAGATGTCCAGTGGAGTCACCTAGTACTGGTACCATTGAAAACATGTTGATGTGAAGCATTTGTTTAAATTTAAGTAGAAACTAAAGGTCCATACCTTTGTTGTGCAGAGTCAAAACCAGAGCGTGCACATCTGACTCATGACCGAATGAATATGTGGCTACTCAGGATAATTAGCCTAGACTTGTTCTCCTGTGAGAACGAGAGAGCTGCAGTGCTTGTGCCACAACTCTACTCCATGAATACTTGCATGAGAAAAGAAATTTTCACTGTATTTAGAAGAAAGAAGGAAGGATTCCTGTTTGCTTTATACCTGAGCTGTTTGACGTCACGCTCACTTCCAATATACAATATTGTTCGGATCTTCAGAACCACAGAAGGCGGAAAATTCAGATGATCATTCCAGTTATTCTTTTGTCAAAAGCAAGAGATGCCTGCAGTTGGAATCTCTTTGAATTCACCATTGAGGATGACCGCCACAGAATGATGGGGCACCCAGGCACAGGCACTGTGAAATGAAGACTTTAATTGGCATACTGCAGAAAAGGATCTTAAACCTGTATTTGTCAAAATGGAAGGGCAGATCTCAGTGTAGTCTTTGTAATTCAGGAGAAGCTCTAGAAGTAAAATTCCCTGAAGCATAAATGTGTGAAAAAACCCCACTTTCTTTACTACAAATCCCATAGGAGCTTTATTCTCAGGGCTCTATACAATTTACTCTTTCCATTATTTACCTTCTATTGAAGAGTGTGGTCTTTTATGCAGGATGCACAGAAGAAATGTATGCAAATAACATGTTTGTAAGAAAAACAAGGTGACCTTTGTGTGCTTGAATAGAAAATCCTGCGTGTGTTTTTGGTTTTTTCTTTTGCTGCTTTGGCAAACCCATGAGTTAAATTTCAGCCTTGGCAGAGCCATCAGAAGAATTTTTGCCTGCAAGAGACAATATATTAAGTGGATTTAATATTACACTGAAAGGCAAAAGACTTGGCTTCTACTCTCTATAGCTCTTCCACTCTGCAATGTGGAAAGGCTACTTTTTCTCCATGGCCCTACATCATGGTGTAACCCCAGCCAGCAGCCAAGCCCCACTCAGCCACTCACTCCCTCACCAGTAGGATCGGGGAGAGAATCAGAAGGGTAAAACTGAGAAAACGAATGAGTTGAGATAAAGACAGTTCAATAAGGAAAGCAAAAGCCATGCACACAAGCAAAGCAAAACAAGGAATTTGTTCACTGCTTCCCCTAGGCAGGCAGGTGTTCAACCATCTCCAGGAAGTGGGGCCCCATCACATATAATGGGTACTTGGGAAGACAAACACCATCACTCCAAACATCCCCCCTTCCTCCTTCTTACCTTCACTTCATATACTGAACATGATGCCATATGGTCTGGAATATCCCTTTGATCACTTGGGATCACCTGTCCTGGCTGTGTGTCCTCCCAGCTTCCCATGCATCTCAGGTTTCCTCAACAGTGTTGCAGTTCAAAAAGCAGAAAAGGCCTTGTCTCTGTGCAAGTCCTGCTCAGCAGTAACAAAAACATCTCTATATTATCAACTCAAACTTTATTCAGCACAAATCCAAAACAGCCCAATACCAAACACCATGAAGAAAATTAACTCTACCCCAGCCAAAACCAATACATGGTATTTCATCTTTGCACTCCCTTGTACCTCTCTGTGTTAGCCTCTAAACACTCTGGAGAGGGGAAAGACTTAAATTGTCAATGTGTTGTTTCTAGCACAGCAAAACCACCAATATCAAGTGGATGCTCTGAAAGATGTGACTAGCACTAAAATAAGTCAAGAGACATATCTGAACTTGGCTCATGGTCTTTTTTCACCTTACAATCTGTAATATTTTCAAGAAGTGTTACTGCTTGCTAGCCCCGATATCAACCTTGTGTACCCTGGCTATTAGATATGGATAGAAGAATAGGCAATACTCAGAACAGTCCAGGAAGAAGGAAAGAATTAAGGGAATGGGGGGGACTAAAACAAGCCATCTGGAAAAGGACTATAGAAATCTGATAGCACTCAGAATAGTGATGACTTTTGGAGGGCAGCATCTGACTCCCAAGCTTCTTCAGGTCAAAGAAGATTCTGGCCCTGCAATTCCCTTACCATGTTGTAGCAAGAGACAGAAGCTGCAAGAGACCAAAGGTCTATGGACCTTGCCCGTAGAGCTACATTGCAGAGACAAATACGTGCTGTATTCCAGGCTTCTCTTCCTCCTAGAGACAAACTCGGAGTTGTTGCTCACAGTGTATGTATTTTCTCTCTCTTTCACTCTCAGCATGTGTTGTGACCATTTGCCCCATCCATCTTGGCAACTACTAGCCTTCATGATACTTCTTTTCCCTTCTGAAAATATTTCACAGTGCAACTCCAAAAATCTGTTCTGCAGTTGAGTTCTGGAAGAGGGGTTTGCTTGTGGACCTGTCACTGATTTCTCATTGAAGTCAGGGAAATCTTTGCCTGGTTGATCAATTATGGGTTTCAGTGAGCATTTAAACTAGAGTTAAAGAGGTTAAAATTCAGTGCTTGAGTCCAGATAAAAATGCCTTCGAGTTCTGTACTAGAATACATTAGTCCTAACAATCAAGTGCCCTTTAACTTTTCTCCTCATGTATCCTCCATTTTTCCAAACCTGTCCTGTTTAGTATTCAAACCTTATTTCTTTTCTCTTTTGCCCTATAATGTAATTTTTTACACCAGATGTTTTGTACATTACAAAGCTGTAAGAAGTGTGACTTGTAGTAATTGCACTGCAGTGGATGAGATGGGTCAGGAATCCCTGAGCTTTTGTTCTGGCAGTGATGGTGGTGAGTCATCCTGTAACTTCAGACCCTGAATTGCTCTCATCCTAATTGCTCTCCCCCTATTTTCGCCTGTTGAGCGGAAGAAGTTGCATCTACCTCACAGGGCTATTTTGGAGGATTAGGGCTTTAAAGTGTGCCACAAGCCTTGTTAAGTAATGCTTAATGTGTTTATTAAGGGGCATGCACAGCCCTGGGATGTTTTTTGTGGGACTCAGGAGTGCTGCAAAACTGCACTGTTTTTTCTGGAGACCATGCTGAGCATAAAATAGGAGTTGTCTGTCACAACAGGAGAAGTGTGCACACTCCCATGTTGAGTAGCAACCTCAGTACCTGCTCACCCAGGCAGATACTCTCGTCTCCATCTCACTGACATGAAAATTAACACCAGTGCTCTCTTTCTTTTTTTTAGATCCTGGCGCTCCTGTGAAACTGCCTTGTATGCCAGTTAAACTGTCACCTCCACTACCTCCAAAGAAAGTCATGATTTGCATGCCTTTAGGGGGGCCAGACCTCTCTCTTTCATCCTATTCCACGCAGAAGAGCTCCCAGCAGCCTTTGACCCAGCAGCATCACACTGTCCTGCCATCCCAGTTAGCAGCTCACCAGCACCAGCTCCAGTACGGCAGCCACAGCCAGCACCTTCCTTCTGGGTCCAGCACGTTGCCCATTCACCCTTCAGGATGCCGGATGATCGAGGAACTGAACAAAACGCTAGCCATGACCATGCACAGGCTAGAAAGGTAATGGATCAACTTTTAAAATTCCGTACTGGTGTGCACTGTTTCCTGCTAACCTCGGCATCAGTGTCATCACTTGAGTTGCATTCACAGGATTTGAATGAGATGTCTCCTCTGAGGTCTAATAACTTCAAGGCAGAGTCATTTCTGGAGAAACAGAGGCCGCAGGAAAGCCTTTCCAGGCTTGTTTGACAAGTTTTTGGCAGAAAGGAAATAAAGACCCAATTTCCTGAATTCCATTGTCCTGTTCAAGGAAGTAGATAATGGAGCCAATGGAGAAGATTTTAATAGGACATGCCTGGCTTGCAGTATGTGCTGCTGAGGCATAACTGAGGAGCTCCAGTTGTGTGGAGGATTGCTAAATGCAAGGAGAGGAAGATTCATAAAAGAGCAATTAGAATCCAATGTGCCACTCCAGCAGGGCATCTGATTAGTATTACAAATTAGCTCAAAACAATCTCTGTGGACTTCCTACAAGTCATTTAGAAGGGTTTTAATACAGTATTTAAATTAAATTCTATGTTTGATCTTAAAATAAGTATTTAATTCATTCCACCGCAGCTACCTTCTTAGCTATTTGCATCGGGCAAGAAGTAGCACATTTGATCAGAAATGCCTTACCCACCTTGGGGCTGGTTTTTGTTATTGTAGCTTAGGAGTATCTCTGAGTGTTTCTCCAAGTAGTCTAAGTGACACATGCAAGTTGCCCTCATAGACTGCAACATCAGCAAGCTTTGGAAAATTTATTTCACCTGGCGGAGGAAAACTGAGGAAGTCCCAGAACAGGGAAGATAGTCTGAAAAATTACATGTTTTATTTAGTACCTAGGACAGCTTTGTAGCCAGCTTGTTCTGGGAGCATCAGATCATCCTGTTATACAGGAAAGCAAAATATTTGCTCTAACAGACAAAATGCCTAATGATTTATCCCAGTATTTCTGTCTGATAATACTACCTTCATTATATTCCATAGTTGGAAGCAACTGTATTATTGATGGCAGTTTCTCCTTACTGTCTAAAAAAGTCAGGAAACCAGTGGCTGTCTCACACTGCCAGCTTATTTTAGTACCAGAATAGTGACACATCTGTGATTACATCATGGGCCTAATGTTTCTACAGCATGGAGGAATTCTCAGCTGGGGAAAAACTACTAGGACTATAAAGGAGATTCTTATTCCCATCAGTGAAAGAACTGTAGAGGTAGGATAGAAAGAGCATCCACACTGTCCCCTACTGCCATACCCAGTGATTACCCATTTACCAGTCACATTGCCAGCATGGCTGGTCTAGTACCTCCGCACCACCCCAAAATTCAGTGCACCAGGCACAGAGCGTAGCTGTTGTCTCCCAAAGGCTCCTTTGGGGCAGCATTGCCCATGCCATCCCCAGCTTAGGTCGGATGTCTTAATGTCTGGCTCACACTGTGTGCAGAAGGCCCTTTGTTATCCTGAGCCCAGTGACACCTCTCAGAGTATGACTTCATTGTGGCATCTGTTGCCCCACAGCAATGAATGCTCCATTTTCTAGTCATCCATCATGTTTATGTCTACAAATACATTTAACTGATTTAAAGAAGGTGATGATGTTTGGGTTTAACTATTAATTTGAAGCTGAAGCTCTGCTGCTTGTTAAAAACTGAATAAGCAAGCATTCATGTCCCAATGTGAAGCAATTGCTTCCCTTTGCAATTAATAAGAAGAAAATAAGAAAAGTTTGTGGCACTGATATTTCACAATTAAAATGAATACAAATCCTAGTTCCTGATATTGAAGACAGATTTCTCATAGCCTTTTTTATGTTGATTAACTGTTAGTTAAATCGTGGATTAATGTATTGAGTACTTTGGTGCTCCTTATCAAAACAAATCAATAACTTTTGCATTCACAAGGGAGAAAATAGGTCATGATCATTTTCTCTGCAACAGCAATTGTTATTTTTGTAGTATATAGAGGTAAAAATGTTTCAAACCATTTGCAGTTCTGTGGAGCTGATCTTGCTGTTAAATTCTTCATTTTCTTTTTTCAAGCCACATTGTGGTGTAGATAAATTTGCCAAGTTTGCTTGAAGATTTGTACAGATTTTTAAAATATATTTATTTAACTTGGGAGACAATTACTTGCACCAAATGCCACTGTTTTCTACTATTTTTGACTTACTTTCCCTTATTGTAAAAATCAGCATTAAACCCCAGAGAAATTATACTGCAGTATTTGCACACTTCAGCCCAAAACTCTTGAGGGCTTGTTAAAACTGCAAAGATCCTAGATCTCATTCCTCTATCTGGAATTTGGTAGTATGCTCACATCTGTAGCATGCATAGGATATGGAGTGACATCCTACACTTTGCTGTTCCTTCCAAGTTAACGAAGTACTGGGCCACTACTGTTGGGTCAATAATCCTGAGGAGATGAGAGAGCCTAAGTCTCTGAGACACCTTCTGGTGAATACTAAGGGGTTTTTCCTTCTGATCTCAGACATTATCTCAAAAGTATCCTGCAACTACAGTATAATTGCCATGATGTTGCAGTAATAATGCTGCCAAGTCTGGTAATTTGGGGGATTATTTAGAATAGTGCTTTGATTTTAATAAGACATGATCATATAGACAGGTACAGATCAGGTTTCAGCTCTAAATTTTTTCTTTTCCTTCTGGAATTTTTCCTTTTTTTTCATTGTATCTAGTTTCTTTGGTCCTGATGCAGCGGAAGCTCCTCAAGGTCATTTAAGCTCTAATGATATTTGCTGAATCAGTTTGTATCAAATCCACGTTTTTTCCAGTAAACTTTTATTAGACCTCACAACTCTCCTGTTCACTAGGCCTCTAAGTGTCAACATGAACAAATGAAAGGCTAAAACCTTCCCTTCCTCTAGTAATCTGGATTTTTTTCCTTACATAGATAAGATCTCTGGAATTCAGATAGTCTAACAACATCTGAAGACTGATAGTTGAAATCAGTGCTTTGCCAGTGAGCCACAGGCTTGCCAGAGAAAAATGAGCTTTCCCTCTATACAGACCTAGAAGCCAGATTTTTCTGTCTCTGACCTTGAGAAAGTTATTGAGTCTCTCTATTTTCCCCTCTGCAGGAGTGATTGCATGTAACTGCCTCACCTAGATCTAGTGCGTATTAATCAGTTAATGTCTTAAGGTACATTAAAAGGCATGTAATAGCTATTCAAGTCCCAGTTGTTCTTTTGACTTAAAAAGGCAGTTAATTCCTGGATTTTTTTTTTATTCAACTTTATTACAGACATTATAGAACATTAAGTTCATATGTGCACTTAACACTTTTGATTGCAAACATTTTCTGGTACTCATAACGTCTATTCATAACCTATTCTCAGAAGGGCAATCTGCCCCTTGTCATAGTATGACTAGTATGACATGTCATTTGTGCTGCCTGTTTGCCTCTATTTTCCCTGATAAATTACCAGTTTTATGGTAAATTAAGTTGAAACAGAGAAATGTGTAATTTCCATGTAACCTTTTTTCTGCAACCTCTGTTGCTGATTTGTGTCCTGCTGCAAAAAACTTTACCCTTCAGCCCAATTTCCCCTTATGTCAAGCATAAGCAAAACTCTAGATTTGGACACCATTTTTAACCATTTTGGAATGCATTTTAGGAGTTGATGAAAATCTGGTAAGCCCTGCCACCAAAATACACAGATTTCATCCTCCTGACTGAAATGAATTTGAGCAGAAAGACCATGCCCCAGAGATGTGCATCACAAAGAGTGGCTAAGGAAGCTATAGAAACTCTCTTGTGAAACCAAAATGTGTCTTTAATTTTGACTTAGTGAGGCAGTTTCTTGACCTGAAATAGCCTGATTTTCTGCCTTGCCTGTATAATTCTCAGCCTGTCTGGAAAGGTGACAAATGATTTCGTTTACTCTATGGGCTTATGTACAGGAGCGGGCACAGATGAATCCAGGCCTCAGTTTGTTCAATATACGTACTAAGGAGCTGTTAAGTGGCAATATCTCACTCCAGGCTAGAGTTACCTCTGTGGCAGAGCAGTGAAAAATCACTGTGTCCAAAAAGACTGTGTGTGAGACCAGTTCCTCTGGGACACCCAGCTCAGCTTCAGACTGTAGATTTATGAAATGAAATGCATTAGACATTACCTCCAGTGTCTTGTAAATCTTATGAAACATATTTGAATCAGAAAATATTTATCTTCCATAAAACTTGTCAAGAGAATTGCACCTTGTCTAAATTTTAGCATTGCCTAAGGATAGAAACACTTAATATTTATAGCTGTGCCTTCTCTCTGTTTCTCACACACATTCCATAGTAGAAATGCATATACAGTGGTTTGAAGTTTTTTCAGATTTTTTGTTTTAACTGGTAAGTACAGAAAAGTGTACTGAGGATCTGAAAACATTCTGATAAAAATGTAACCCTTTATTCCAAAATCAAAGGGCCTGGCATGACAGACAAGAAGTGTGCAGGGTTTTCCCACTAGATTTCACAGGAAGTATTTCACTTTTTTTTAATTTTATTTTTATTTTTATTTTGTCTATATCATGAGTTACTCATATGCTTAATGAGATGCTTGATTTTTCATTGCAGTATTTTCTCACTAGAAACATTGTAAGCTACAGTGGTATAACTTTTTTGCTGTTTTGATCATGTAAAGATGGTGCAGCAGTAGTTGCAAGTTCTTGTACTAGGGAGCTATGAATTGATCAGATCCATGTGTTAAGATCTTCTTTAAGCAAGTACTTGCTTAACTGTAGCTTTTTTCTCTAATTTTCTTGCAAAACACAAAATTGGTTTTAAATGGGCTTTTTGAAACAATTGTGTGTTTTTTGGTGAATAATGCAAAAAAAAATTGTGGTGTAGACCACCTGACCATGTGGGAGTTTTACTAATTACCCAGAGTCATTTATACACAATGGACAATATCCAGTGACCTTGATTTGTCTTTTTTAAGTATACTGCAGTACTGCATGTATTTCATAAGCACTTTGCTTAGACAGCTGACTTAGTCAAATTGCTGTGGAAAAGGCTGATTTTAATCAAGAACAACACAAAACGCTAGGAAAAATGAGGGGCTTAAAATAGAAAGTAGTATTATCAAGAAAGTGGATGATTCAGAAAACTTACAATGAGATGAGAAGCTGCCTATTTCTTTATCATTAGTTCAAATAAAAATCCTCTGTGGTAACCTGTAAATCTTGTTGCCATCCTATATCTGCTCGATAACCTAAACTGATGGATCACTTTGATAACTGCTACCCTATGGAAACATCCATAAGGATGCATCTGTAAGCTACATCCATCCTTCACAGAACAGAGAAGCACCAAAAAGTCCTGGATACTGAACTACTTCTTGCTCTTCTCATTTGTACTTCAGAAGGGGCTTACTGAATTTGTACTTTCTGTCTGTGTATGTATTGTTTTAAAATTAACTGAATGATTCAGTGGTTGTCTGCATGCAATTGGAAGGCTTGGGGTATTTTTCTAGCAGTGTTACCAGAATTTCACAATATTACAGTTTTTCTCAGAAATTTAATTCCAGACTTTTGAATTTCCTCCCTTTCCTCTTTAAAAAACTTACTCAAAAATTAGCTTACAGAGAAAACAGATTTAATGATGTTCATAATATAAAAATTCTGAAAGCATTTCAGTAAATTAAAAGTTAGCTCAAAGTTTTTAAAAACTGTAATGTGTTGAATGTGTCATTATGAGAATTCAGCTGATGAATTCTAAAACTGCATCTGGGATAAAGTTTTTTGTGTCAAACTCATTGAACTCCAATACAAAAATTTGCAAGCCAGTTCTTCATGAATCTCTCTTACTTTGTGATACAAAACATGGGCTATCACTAAGAAAATTGAGTTTCACTCTTCAAGGCACCTAGTAAAGCTCTGAATCTCATTGTTGGTTAGTCTGCAATAATACATGTTGGAATTAACAAAATCATTTCTTTGAAGCTGTAGATGATGATAACAGCATGATATGGTTTGTTCACAGGATCTGAAGCCTTTTCTTCTGTTTAATCCCTGAGCATATTGGGAGTAGCATTATATTCCCAGAACTACATTTTTAAAAGACTCTCTGGAATGTTATCTGGCAGCCATTTAAGAGTCCGTTCTAACTTTTGGGTCAGAAGAAAACAAAATGTTTCAAGTTGAAGATAGTAGATTCAGAAGGTTTCTTTAGAAAATCTTCTAAAGAGAAGAATACATTTTATTCAAGATGCAGAACACCTCTGGTATTCAGGCTAAAATGTTCAAGGGAATTGAGGGTACTCAGAACTTGTCAAGTTTGTGTATCTCAAGGTCAACTTGGCCAGCACATCTGCTTTTACACCTATGTTCTTCTGGAAAGTAAAATGAGAGTTTGACTTAGAGAGGATGTCCGACAGGCAAATGTTGTCCATTTTTCATAGAGCTGTTGCATCAGCCAGGACTTCAGAGAGAGGGTAGTTTCTGCTGTCTCGCAAATAATCCTGAGCTACCACCATTTTTGTCTGCCAGTCTCTCATTCTGATTTCATACTGGAAAAGCAACATGAGGTATTTAGATAAAAGTTGATTGGGAAACAGGGTTCTGTTCCTGACTTTTCCTTTCACTTTTTGTTTGACTTTGATCTTCACCTCCTCATGTTCCGCTTTCTCTCCTTGATATGTTATTTGGTAAAGGGCTTTGAATTCAACACATAGTCAGGGCTAGATAGTAGCAGTCCTCACCACAGGTCTTAATCTCATAAGATACAGAAAATAATCAATCACACCTGTGACAAAAGAAATATGATGTTAGCGCCAATTCTGATTGATCTTCAGCACCTGGCTGGATAAAGAGCTAGGGCAGGACAAGGGATATATATCATCATGGCCACCCCCCAATATATAACTGTACCGTCAGCAAACAAACCTCCCAGGTTTTAGCTGCTTCCCTGGTTCCCCTCACCAGCTCCCAAAGTCTCTTTCCCCCATGCTCACTCCCTTGCACGTCAAAGAGTTGTGCGCTTGCCATCCCCTCAAGTCACTCATCACTAGTGCAAGCCACTAGTTTTCCCTCTGCCTTTCTAGAATTATCCCCTACAGTCTATCCTTCCTTCCTCCCAGTCTTACTCCACCTTTTGCACTCAGGTGAGACATTTCCTCCTTGCTGCCTGCACACCTGCAGAAAGGTCACACGGACACCAGGCTGAAGGCATGCTTACCACTGGGCAGCTGGTGCTTACCACTCTGACTACCTGGTCACTAAGTATTTCCCACAGATCTTTAGTGCTTCATCCTAGCTGACTGTATTTCTGCCTGCACACTGTCCTACCTCTCCCTAATAAGTGTGGTACCCTAAATCTAATAAGTACTCAGTTCAAACCCATTAGGTGTCTTGCTGGTCTTGAAAATCTTTCTGTTCTCATTTCTTCTCAAAAAGGGATGAAAGACTGCTACTTTCCTATATACAGTGAGAAAAGCAACTCTGCCTTTCATTGAGCTGTTTCCTTTAGTTTATTTATTTGATTTTCTTTCCCAACAGCTCTGGTTTACATACAAGTGACAGTGTTACAAAAACAGGACCTGGGGGCCTTCCAGACATGAGACAAGTGCCAACTGTTGTGATTGAATGCGATGACAATAAAGAAAATGTGCCTCATGAAACTGACTATGAAGATTCTTCCTGCCTCTATCCAAGGCAGGAAGAGGAAGAAGAGGAAGATGAAGAGGATGATAACTCATTATTTACAAGTAAAACTCATTCCATTTTTCCTTTCTCACTTATTTAATTTTTACTCTGAACTTGCAATGCACAAAGGAAACACAAGGCCTGTGTATTTTTTTTCTTGGCTGTGGCTTTTGCATCTCTCAGGGCTTGATTACACGGGGATGCTAATTCAAAATAACAAACAGTCTGAATTTATAGTGATTTTGCTAATATACATGAATCCCTGTCTCGGTAGTGCTCAGACTAAATTGAAATGACTGGTTTGGGTTTATATTGGTTCCATTACAAATTGGCTTTTGGATTCACTTTCCCAAATTCCCGTGGTGAAGAGAAGCCCTGCCTTTGGCTTAAGTCAAGATCATGTCAATAGTTACTTCAGGAGGATGAAATAAGTCCCACACATAGAGAATCAGAGCTTTTATATATAGTCAATATTAAATCATTTTGGAATCATAAGTGTGCACATGCTTTGAAAAGGGTCACAATCAGAGGATTGGGCTCAGATAAGAAGAGTTTAATCGATGCCAAAGCACAATTACAGACTGGGAAGGGACCTATAGCCTCCCTGACCTCCCTGACCTCTGTAAGGAAACCCAATTCCTGCCTCATTGTGGCATCATAGGACTGTCCCATGAAGACAAGATACAGTACTATGACAACTGCTCATCATCCTAGACATTAAAGTTCCAGCCCCTTGCCTTTCTTTTCTTCTGAAAACTGGAAGCAGTATAATCAAACAATATACCTTTTAAAACACACAGAAAGAAGATTCTGAAAGAGGCATATTTCATCTCCTCAGAACCCTACCTTACCCAGCAAGTGAAATTAAGCAGTGTTTGCTCTTAAACTAAAAACAGAACAGAGCTGCAGCATCTCACACTCTCCTAACAAAGGCCAAAACCTCTCATGTGTTTGTGTGTCTCCATGTCTTTTGTTCAAACTTCTTTGGACACAAGCCTAAGAAAGCAAATTTGAGCCATAAAAGGCCACTGGTTTTTAGTGTCTTTGCCACTGTTACTGCCTGGGAAACAGTTAATGTGCACAGAGATTTGCGCTGCTTCTGATTGACTTTTGATTCCTTCTAATGCTGGCTTGGATGTGTTGATACTACATTGCAAGAGACATTCAGATACCCCTCTCTTTTCACATGCTGTAGCTCTGCTGCCTGCCCAGATACTGAGGTTGAACTTTTTATTCCATTATGTGGCAATACTGTGCTAGAGAAAGCTACAGATGCTACTAGCAATTCTGAAACAAGCCCTGCATCTCCATTCCCCTCTATGGCGCAATATATTAATTTCTATTTCCTGTATACATACCAATTTCAGCTTTTCCTTATTATTATAGGAATTGAGGTTAATTGAGCACATGAAGTTAATGACACCCCTTTTCCCATAGTCCATAGCAGTGTAAAGGAGAGCCTCATATCCTCCCTTAGCTAGTACTTCTTTGCCAGTTGCATGCTGTAACAAAATGATGACACCTCCTTTGGCAGAGCCTCTCCTCTCTCCCACAGGCCCCCTGGCAAGGAAACTCTGCAGGAAGGACTCTTTAGCAATCAAACTAAGCAACAGGCCTTCCAAGAGAGAGCTGGAGGAAAAGAACATCCTCCCCATGCAGACTGATGAAGAGAGGCTTGAACTTAGGCAGCAGATTGGGACAAAGCTAACAAGGTAAGAGACAAAATTTTTTTTAACTCATGCTTTTGGAAATATGTGGTGGGATGTACTTTTTTTGTTAGTCATTAAATATTTCAGATCTGTTTGGTTACAACGTTCAAGGGGAAAAGCCATGGAGAGGAAAAAATGGTTCTATACATTATTTCCAGTCAAATAAAGCTTCCCATATAACTCCCCATTTAATTTCTCTGGCATATGCTGTGGGAACTTTGGTTAAGTATTAGCATGAGCTACGTGAATTTGGTTCTTTGTGGCACATCACTGGAAAATGTTCAGCTTTGATAATATTTTGGACTGTAGCTGCAGGTGCCATTTTATAAACAATTAGTTTAGCCAAAAGTCAGAGGTATAACTTTCTCTTCTGACTGCAGCTCCTCTGAGTAGCTGAGACTTTTCCTGGGGCAAGATAGGTAAAGTCCCTCAATACATGCCTTCATTGGGTCAGATTGGACAGATTTACCCTGTCTAGACACTTTGGTCTTCATAGCAGTGTTACTCACCAACTGTTCTTGGTTTTCTGTATTGCCTGGAGTGCAAAGGGGTGGCCATTAAAATGTGAAGGATTTCTGACAAGAATTAGTATACTGAGGTCAGATACAACTGTCTGAGAACCTTCTATGTGCATGCCATGATTTCTGTAATCAATTCGGTGATTGATTATCAACTCTTCTGTTATCAACTTGGTGGTATGCAGAGCTGGTGAATGCTGTTAGTTGCTCTCCAGTGAGAAAACAAGGAGATAAGCAGGTAGTCGTAGAGAATTCTTGTGCACTTTTCCATTTTTTTATTTTGGGTGTGGGTGGATAAGGGGGAAACACTGCTACCATGCTGTGGAGACAGGAAGATAAATGCCTGGTAAATACTACTCCCGGTAAATACCACTTTTATCATTTTATTTACTTTTTTTCATGGCCTTGTTTATCGCCTCTTTGGAATATACTGACCACACATTTCCGACCTGTCTTAGAAAGTTTTTGTACTGCATCATGCCCAGCCTACTCCAAAATTTGTCTGATTCTACAGTATTCTTGTTCAGGAGCTTCAGCAAACATGCCCAAAATATGTAAGATGGTGCTGCACTGGTACTGTGATTTTTCAGTTCAGTCTTTATTCAGCTTAATGCCAACCTTGTTAGACTGCAGCTGCAATGGAGCTCTGGGTCCCAAAGAGCAGCAAAGGACAGCAAGGTCCCAGTGCTTAGACGATTAAATTTTAACTCTTTTCAAGCATGTGAAGAATTTAAATTTTTGTCTCTTAGCATATCTCACTGCTTGACCTTGCCACGACATTGCAAGGAACAGCATTTCTGCTGTGTTGCCCATTTGCCTAAATTACTTAGGTCTTTCTGAAGTTTTCCAGCTATGGCAGATGAAGGAAAGTAGTGTCATTTACAAACATTGATTCTGCACAGCTCACTGTGCACCAAGTCTTTTTCATTTTAAGTATTTTACTTTTCACCTCTCCAAAACTTGCTTTTTTCCTTGCTAAACAATATTTTTTCAGCATATACCTTTTTAACAAGGGAAACTATTTTTGGCAATACACAAAACCCTTCCTGTCGAAGCCCCATATTCTAATAATGTTGTTTTTTGTTTCCCCAGTTACATCTCTGCTAATCTGAGTTTAACAGTTTAAGCTATAATGCCTGATCTTGTCTTCTAATATAGCTAGAACTTACGGGCAATCACAAAGAGTTCAAACAATTTAAACTGTATATATGAGTTCAAAAAATAGCTGAGCTGAATGAAACTGCTGTTTCATTCCTGCTTTATATCAGTGTAACATCACTGAAAATGGTAGAATTTCACAAGCCTGAAGTGGAGTGGTATAGTTGCCAGTCTGACCTTTTAATTTCAAGTATTTACAACTTAGTATCTCATCCTCTTGAGTAGTTGAAAACAGTCATGAAATATGAAGAGAAAACAATTTTGCTCATATCTAATATGTAAGAAGCCACAGGCATTTCAGCAGCAAAAAGGAAAGGCCCTTGTCTTACCAGTGCTTTATATCTAAATCTGATATATTCGTGCGTACAAACTGATGAATATTAGATTAAAATAGAGAAAATATTTTAATTTGGACTGTATCTCCTTATTGTCCAGACTTTATTACTGAATCCATCCTTTGCTGTTGCTTGGTAATTGTCACACAGGGATACAAATGCCAAGCAAAATTAAAGTAGTGAAGCATTTATAGTCCTTAGAGAAGATGCTAGATGCAGACTATAATTGCAGCTGACAATTCTGGATTTCAGAGGGATTTGTACTGCTCCACCACTGGTCCCCTAGGGTTTAAAATATCCAGCCAATCAAATCACATATACTACTTACAGAAGTAAAAAAATGCAGAATAAAAACTTCAGCATATAGTTATTGTCTGTAATGGATCAATTAATTTTCACCAAGAGGCTGATTAGGATACTTCAGTATTGATGCATAATCCTCACAGTATTTAGTTTGAAAGAGCTCATTGGCTGCCACATTTGGCAGATCAGAATTTAGTACTATAAAGAGAATGTCTTTTTCAAAGATGCCTCTATCCAGGCATCTTGAGATTGGCCATTGACATATTGTATGGGACCAAAATCATCCCAGGTGCAGTTCATCCAGCCTTATTAGAGTTGCACAGGGAGTCAGTTTGGCTCAGAAAGATCTGTTCAGATCCTGTTTAAATGTAGCTTGAAACCTCTGAACCTCTTGTTATTCCCAGAAAATTTTTATGACTTTAGTTTTATATCCACCAATTGGAAGAGAGACTCCAGAGCAGAATTCAGTTTCCCATGCTGGGAGAGTAGTGCCTTGACTTACACCAGGCTAGTTGTGAGGGTGAGGCTGCGGGGTCTATATCTTTTAGCAGGACCTGACCCACTACCCACCTCAGTGCTCACTCAGCCATGATACAAATTCTTTGTGCCTGTCATAGAAACACTTCACATGAATATCATGCTTCCCTGGTCTGTGTCATGGCTCAGTGCACAGACCCAAGCAAAAATGGAGCTTCTTGCCCAAGGTGGCAAAATAAGTCCTAGCAAAGGTAGGAGATCCCGCATCATATGAATTCCAGCCACATGAGTAGGCCACTGCACCATAAACCATTTCTGAGGAGTCCTTAAATAGCAATTATGGCAATTGATTATAGCCATCAATTAGAAGACCACCTCCACTAAGAAAACCAGAATGGATTACTCTAAAATGTGACATCTCCTATGAAGCAAGGAGCAAAAATAGTGAATTAAGACGCATAACTTTCAGCTCAAAACCACATGTGGCATGGGGATAGGAAATGGATGCTGGAGGCCATGTTCTTGGCTGTTAAAAACCTTTACAAGTCCATTATCTTCCACTCTGAAATGCAAACCTTCTGTGCTAAATAAATATTTAAGTGGGTATGGCGTTGTTTGAGTTTTGATTTTTTTTCTGGCTGTTCAGCTTCTCCCAAATTCCTCTGTTTTATCCCTCTGGTGCCTGCACAGCTTCACAGCTGCTCGAGAAGTGTACATGTGTGACTGTAAGACAGAAGGAAGAACACAGAAGAAAAAACAGCTCTGAAAGTTAACGGGGAGAGGAAGGGAAAAGACAGACATCTCTCTTCTGCCTGTCTCACTGGCTGTGTTGAACCTGCTGGGAAGAACATGTTCCCTGTTATTCCAGTTAAAGAAGCAGCCAGGAAGACTTGGATTTAGCTTTCAGCAGCTGTCAGGGCGAGAGGAATGGGGCATATCCAGGCTGTGATGGTGAGCTTGGAGGTTTTCCCAGGGCAATGATAAAGGCTTGTCAAGAAGTCCTGGTGAAAAGGAGGGCCAGCACTGATGGGTGATGGACAGCAGAGCTGCACATCTCCCAGAGACTGCAGGAATATCCCCTGGTGCTGAGATGGGTGTTACAGTGCCCATCCTTGCACTTCTCTTTCACCATGGAATCATAATGGTGGTCATAAGAGACCACACAGACTTTCTCAATAAACATTTAATAAACACAAGAGCCCTTTACAGAAACACCAGACTTCACACTCCCTTGGAGTGGGAAGACCTGGTTTCTTTGTGCATCTTCCACAACGTATCCCCCATACTCTGAGGCCGTGTGTGTCTGTCTTTAGACCAACTGATCCGCCACACATCCTGCAAATGAGGCTTTCTAAAGCATTCAAGTATTTTCCAGTCTCTTAACCCACCAAATCTGGTGAAGATGCTCATTAGCAATTAGATACAGGAGTATTAAAGCTGAGATTTTTAGTCCACTGCTTTTCAAGAACACAGTGTATTTATTTGTTTTCCCTCATTGCTTCCGTCCTGGCTTCTCCCACCTGCTGGAAATGGATGATCTAATAACATAAAAAGTCTAGTAATCCAGTGTGCTATCATCACGCTGTTATTAATCAATATCAAGGGAACTTCTTGATATTCACAGTATTATTACTGGTCAGCATAATTCTGTCTCAGCACACTCCAACCCACTGTCTGCAGGTCTGGAGGCAGAGGAAACACATAAAGGCTGTCCACTGGAAGTAGTGCTTGTCAAGGGACTGCTACCCTTCACTGGAAAGTGCCACAGGCAACCCAGTAAGCATTTGCAATCCAGTAAGAGTTTGTGCTGTGCTGGTGCCAAAAGCTGTTAGTTGTAAGGGTCATATTTATCATGCCCAATGTGAAAGCAAAGAGAGATGAGGTGGGGGAGCAGCCTTCTGCACATTAGCTAACCAGTAAAATGAGAAACAGAGAAGAAAGTAACTAGCTATTGCCTCTTTTCTGACTTTGAAGATGCTCTTCCAATTGCTCAACTGAATCCTGTGTGTGTCACTGTGTATGTTCTGCTGGCTTTAAAGCTGTGAATTAGAGGCAAGTTCCTCTGCCAGATATACAGTAGTGCTCTGCGTTGTTTTTTGTATAGCTCAGGATTCATTCACTACAATACTACAATACCTTATGGGGTACTGTCCTTACACCAGCAAGTGGAAAATCGTGATCTGAAGCAATATAAATGGTATATTGCAAGAATCATGAGGCAATAGATCACAGAGATGCTGTCTGTGTGCATATGGCTGTAAATAAGTACACCTGAGATTTGGACATGCACACCTGCTAGATGTGTTTTTATAACCCCATTGACATTTTGGAAATAGAACCAAGATGTCTGTGACTGAGAAACACAGCCTGAGAAATCATAAAACTTTATGGAATGGCAGGTTTGACAGATGGTGGTCACCTACTACCTTGTTGAGAAAGGTAATCTACACATTCTCTCTCAATAGTACCACGTCTTCCTCAGCTATGCTGAAAAATGCTGCTTAGAAACAGAAATCCTGTGATGGAATGAAGTTGGTGAATTCCCACAAGTATAAAAAATTGTGATTGATTTTTTTAATGTCATGAGGATGCTGCGAGGTTTTTGGACTCGTTCATAACAGATACTAGAAAGAAGAAGAAAGAAGAGTAGAAAAATTGGACAGTTTGGGAAGAGGATTGGACTGTCATCATCACCATGAAGGTGACAAACATTACCAGTACTGAGGAAGGGTCAGTCTGCAAGGCTTGCACAGTCATTGAAACGCACAGCAGTTCCTTCAGAGGTCTGAGGGGACTGAGTAGTTGGAAGCTATCATTTTTATTTACTAAAATTTAGGCTGTGAAGAGATTGAGCTTTTTGAAATAGTTAATTCTTTAAGCAGCATTACAATCCCACTAGGGAAGGGTTTATTCAGCCAGAGGATGGCAGCATGATGATCCCCATTGAGCATGGCAGAATCTCCTTGTGGCTGCTCCCCATCCAATGCTGTGGACGGCATTTTGTGCCCTCCCTATCTCTGAGTCATTTAGGGATAAAAAGAATGGGCAGACAGCAGGATTAGGCTTTATTCAAAGGCCTCATTTTGTTGGGTAACGTGAAATCATTTCTTCCTAATTACGTTTGACGTCTGCAATTCTCGCACTTATTGTTAGCTTCCACTAATGAGAGAAAAGCAAGTGCCTAAAGCAAGAGCTCATCCCTGACAGCAGCACACATGCACGGATGTGTGTGAGGCTTGCCTCTTCACATGCAGGGTGCTGCGGATAAATCACACGGAAAATGAGATTGTGGTAAACTAGCTCATCTAAATCCTGGATTAGAGGGTACAATGTGACAGTGCTAGATACATAATGAGGGTGACGGACAAAAACTGCAAAGGGCTGAGCCCCAGTTTTAGCTGCAATGGTACCTAGGGAGAATGGCATTTTTTCCCTTTTAGTTTATCTTCACGAGGAAGCTATTCATTTGCGGAAACCCCAAGGGAGCTATCAAAATTGCCCTTAACATCAGGAAAAGCAGCTGATTATTTATGAGTGACGAGCTGAAACTGAGCTACCATTACACATCTGGGCTCAAGCACTGGGAATAAATACTCTGAGCAGAACTGATCTGGATTCTGTGCATGGGTGCAGATGGGAAATGGGTGTTCAAGGCCTTTGTCAGCCCTCTTTTCTGTGATCAATGTCCTGGCGAGCTCTGCTGTGCTGCAAGGAAAGGTGGCTTTTTAATTAGTTAAAATACTCTGAGAAGGCTGTATCTTGCACCAGCTTTCCAACCTTAGGCAAGCCACTGAAAGAGATGCACACACATATATTTGTTTGTTTGTTTGCTTTTTTGTTTGCTGGTTTGTTTATTTATTTAAGGTGTGTTGGGGTCTCAGAAAGTACATACGTGCCTATGAACTTTGGAACACTCTATTAGCTGACAAATTCTCATTGACAGCAACATTTGTGTGTTTTCAAAAAACCACCCCAATACCAAGATCTCTTTAGACATCTAACTCTGTCTTTCAGTAGGACAGGGATCCTCATTTCTGAGCATGGTTGGCACTTCCCTCTTTGTATGAGGAATTTCCATGGCTATCATCATTCATCACAGAAAAAGGCATGTCTAACGTCATGATGCTATTACTATTGTTTTGATAGTTGATGGTTGTTTTGCATTTCATGGCTAACAGCGTGAGTTTGCTTTGTCTGAGTAATTTGCTATGGCAAAAGGTCAGGGGAACAATCAAGGGAAAGAGGACGTGACAGTGTCACCACAAAACACATTACCTCTACACACTCCATGGTTTGGGGGATGAACAGTGTCCTTAACCTTTGAAGCTCCACCTTGGGATGGGATGAAACCCTGCCCCCATCAATTTTGCTCAACTAGCGCCAGCAGATGTTTTGTTTTTTATGGAAGCAAAGCCTTGCAGAGCAGATATAGTCTGTCCTTGGGCAGATGTGTCTCTCCATGTTAGATGATGGAGCTCCGAATGTACAGAAACATTTTATTTATACTACTATAAAGGGGGAGAAACATTGTTCTAGAAGAGGGATGATTTTAATGGTACGCAGCAGGGAGTGGCATTTGAGGGCAAGGCCTCCCCAGAGGCACCTGTGTGACCACTGATGAAATGGAAAGTGTTTTCATCATGTCCAAAGTTCATTTCAATCAGAGATATCAGCAGCCCAGAAAGGAATTTGTTATTCCTGGGGTCTGTTACTGTTCCTGTTTCTGCTCTTGTGGAAGCAGTGCAAGTCACACTGCCCTGTCATTGCAAGATCTGTTTCTCCCATCCTTTCTCTGTGGAAATTGAGGCAAAATGCCTCATGGGGTTACAATTTCCCCTTCATGCTTCCCATACTCTTCAGCCCCATGACACAGTCTGTATTTGAGGTCTAATTCAGACTGTCAACACAGCTGAGACAAATATATTAAATCTACCTTAATTTCCTTTGCAGTTTCAGTGGGGTGTGGTATCATTCGTTTTCTGTCCCGAATTGATTGCTGCTTTGCTTTTAGTTGTCAAACTACTGTCAGCTTTTATATAAGAGGAAGCCACATTCTCTGCTGGGCAAAATAATTCATGGTGGTATAAATAAAGCTTGTGACAGTAACAAAATAACATATTTTGATAACAGAAATAGTCTTATTTCTCCAGTAAACAAGAGGCCACATGGAGTCTGTACAGTACTCTCTTTTGAGTAAAAGAATGGCATTAATAAAAACAGGTGAAACAAGGAAATAGCTGCTTCAAAATGTTACATTCTGGCTTTAAAAACAAAGGTGGTTAATTTGTTGGGTTTGTCTTTCTTTTGCTGATTAATACTGACAAATTTAGGCCTGTATTAAGAACTAGCTCATAGATTTCCATCTCTAAAAAATCTAACCATAAATCTTCATATTCTGTACCTCCTGATTGTAGGTAGTTAATCACAAGCACAACAGTTGCTTAGCTTGTAATTTCTGTAAAGGAATCAAATCAGGTGGGAGTACAAGATGAAAGAAGCAGACTGGCAGGAATAAATTTCTCTTTATAGTCTGCTGATTGTAAAATGGAGAAATTGCTCTTTGAGCAAAATATTTAACCTCTCTCAGAAGTTACAGTTTGCATTTCCCCTCCATTTCAGTGTATTATGGCCCATTTAGCAACACATGTGTAGGAGATTTAACAGAGGCAACCCTTGTAAAACAGTCAAACATGTTTAAAAGCTGATCCAAGTCAGGATTTAAAAATTGTGTTTATACATGTGCTCATATATGTTCCCTGTGGCTATTACTGTGAGTACAAGGAGAACTGCTAGGGGAGTAAGTCGATTTGTGTGCATGGTCATCCATCGATATCCAGAAACTCTGGAGTTTCACATGCAGGGTATTGTATGTGAGCAAACAGAGGTGACTTTCCGAACAGGAGTAAATAAGATTTAATGTTTGTGTTTGTTTTGTGTAGGACTAAGTGTCTTTTGGACAAATGTATCAAGAAAGCAAATGTCCTTACCATTACACCTAGTACAATCATGTAATGTAAGAATTTAGCATGTTTTCTCTAAGACACAGTGTTAACAAAAGGATCACTTAGAGAAGAATGGGGTCTTTTTTTGCATATGTGCAGAAAAGCTACAACTAGTCTTTCAGGGGTAGGTTTGGATAAGATTTATGCTCCTATTTCAGTGTGCTGGTATTCACAAGCACTGCACAGACCATATGTGGGAATTAAACGAAGTCCTTAGCCTCAGACCTGACCGTGTGAAATTACCATTTGTGTTAATAACTTTAGTGAAGAGGAAGTGTTCTCATGTGTGGTAGACCACATCAATATATCTCTAAGTGTGCAGCCTGTAATATTCATTACTCGCCTTTCTGATAATAAATAACAAACCAGCAAACTACAGGGAAAGAACATTAGCACCAAGATTAATTCAGTAACATGGCTCTTCACTGACATCCCTGAATTCAGGAGGCAGCAACACTACTGGTTAATGAATAATTAATAAAATAAGCATTCAATATATTGTATTTGCTCAATGAGCAAGCATTTATAATGTCAGGCTAGACTATTTATCCTGCAGAATATTGGAGTTTTTCAGCATGCTGGAAAAGTCTTCACAATTTCCTTTATTGCAGTAATCAAGAAAGAAATGGTCTTCCTGCCTCCCTGCAATCGGCTGGCCTTGATTTAAAAGCCTTGCAAGCAGGGATCCTGATCTCAAACATCAGCCTGCTTCTTCAGTGGGGAACAGGCATGGCTCCTGGACCAGGGCTCTGTCTCTTCTACACACTCAGGGACATCAGTTACCTGGTGAGGTGGCAGATGGCAGCTTGGGTGCATCCAGACTCGTTAGGGGAGCATGCAGGGAGGTCACTGATTCATGTCATCATAGAATGGTTTGAGTTGGAAGGGACCTTAAAGAGCATCTGATTTTAACTTCCCTGCCATAGGCAGAGACACCTCCCACTAGACCAGGGTGCTCAAAGCCCCATCCAACCTGACCTTGAACACTTCCAGGGATGGGGCATCCACCAGTTTTCTGGAGAAATTTTTTCAGTGCCTCACCATACCCACAGCAAAGAATAACTTCCTAATACCTTATCTAACCCTCCCTTTGTCAGTTTAAAGCCATCCTCCAATGTCCTGTGACAATGCCCTTATGAAAAGTCCATTTCCATGTCTCTTGTGGGCCCCCTTAAGGTACTGGAAAGCTGCTATATGTAAAGTGTGAGAAAACTCCCTCCTTGGGTGTCCCTCACAGAAGGTACAGAGAAAGGTCTCTGGTCATCTGCCATGAAGGTATTTTCATAGCCTTATTAGCTGGTCTACCTCCCATTAAACCTGCAAGCAGCATGGGAAACAAGCTCCTTCAGCCTCTGGCTGCACTGGGAAGTTGGATTACCCAAACTGTGCTCCAATTCTGCCTCTCCCAGAGCACCCTGTGCCCCTATACAAGGACTTCCCTGCCCCAGGGAGGTCTTAATATCCAAGGTTCAGCTATAAAAGAAAGAGGGCAGGCCACCCCTCTGATAGGAAGTTGTTTGTTTGGAGCTGCACATCAGTCTCAGTGAGGAGCAACTTCTCTGACAAGAGTTTGGTGCCTTTATATGTCCCCGTCATGGGATTCCCCAACTAATCTCAAAACCTCCCTCTGCTACTTTCAGGAGAAGAAGTGGTTGATGTTTCAAAGAGAGCATACCCTGAGACTCTACCTTTTCCTGGTTAACAACTGAGTGTAAATGCCTGGTGTCCTTCATCCTCAGGTTGTGCCAGAACCATTCACCCTTCCTTGTTTGAGTAGAAGTAAAAGATAAGATAGAGAGACCTGGGCAATTGCAAGCATCATAGAGCCCTGTGATATTCCACCATCCATTTCATCTTCCCCTTCAGATTAGACTAGCAAAGAAAATCTACTACACTACTGCAGTTAAAAGAGCTGCCAATATTTTGCACTGCACTGTTTAATGCCAGCAAAGGGCTCCATCATGTTTTCTAATGTGACATGACAGATTAAAAAAGGCTCAGAGATGGAAAGATATGATTTTTGCCTCTGAAAACCATCATATATGACACATTTTTGGGAGGCAATTTTATTTCCCATTATCTTGGCTAATTCTTCTCTTCAGAGTCTCTGTTCTGTCTTATTTCTCATTGTATTTCAGTAATGCTAGTAGCCCCCGCCACTCCACTTTAGTTCAGGATACTGTGCAGCACTTGGCCTCAGTCTGAAGGATTTTGGAGCAGAGATCAAAATAGTGATGGGGTAATGCAAAGGATCAGTGGAGGAATACCAGGCATGACAGCTCACTTGTCTAAGCATCCTTCCTGATGGTTGCACACTTGGCTGCCTCAGATTTGATTCCCCCACCTGCCCATCACTGTACCTTGCCTTTCTCTCAGTTCTGTGCACTTGTCACTAGACATGTCATGTTTTAACAATTAGGGCATGTGTTAAAATCTTCCAGAGAGCAGTGCTGCCTCAGTATTCAGCATAAAAGTATAAATGAAAGGATGAACTTCACCCAGCATTACTAAAGATTCAGTGCCATCCTTATTTCTTTAATATTTCTTCAATTGATCATGTCAACTGGGAGAAGTGCTCAAAGACAAGAAGGAAAGCAGGTGTCACTCCTAAATTCAAAGAGGAGTCCAGGAATTATACGCCAGTTGACCTCACATTCATCACTGGGAAGGTGATGGAGCAGCTAATCCTGGAAACTATATTCAGGCACGTAAAGGACAAAAAAAGCCATCAGTAGTCAACATGGATTCACAAGGGCAAGTCATGCTTGATTAATGTGATGAACTTGTGAAATTACTGACTTGGTGGACAACCAGGGAGTAGTAGATGATGTCTGTAGGTTTCAGTAAGGCTTTCAACACTGTCTCCGGGAAAATTCCTCAGGCGTCCAAGAATGGGCCCAGCCATTCGGACTTTTCAATCCATTTACCCATCCAGTCCAGAGGCTGGTGTTCAGTGGCACTGAGTCTAGCTGGACTCCAGTAACTAGCAGTATATCCCAAGAGGTCAGTACTAGGTCCAGTCCTCTTTAACAACTTTCATTAATGATCTGGATGACAGGCAGGGCATGTCCTCAGCCAAGTTGCTGGTGACACCGAACTGGGAGACATGGGTGATGCACTGCAGGGTAGTGCTGCCATCCAGCGAGACCTGACAAGCTGGAGAAATGGGCTGACAAAAATCTCATTAATTTCATCAAAGGCAAGCACTAATTCCTACACCTAGGAAGGAACAACCCCATGCACCTGTATATGTTGAGAGCTACCCAGCTGGAGAGCAGCTTGGCAGAAAAGGACCTGGCTGTCCTGAAGGGCATGAAGTTGGACATCAGCCAGCAACTTGGTGTGGGAAAAAAATGGCTAATGGTATTCTGGGCTGCATTAGAAAAATACTGCCAGCAGGCCAAGGGATGGGATCTTTCCCCTCTACTGAGCACTGGTGAGGCCACATCTGGAGTGCTGTGTCCACTTCTGGCTCAGAATCACAGAATATTCTGAGTTGGAAGGCTCCATGATGATGGTTGGAACAATCATCAAGGCTCCTCTGTAGAAAAGAGACATGGGCATAAAAGAGATAGTCCAACAAAGGGCCACAAAGATGATGGAGATGATGAACTGGAGCATCTTCCCTGTGGAGAACAGCTGAGACAGATGGGACTGTCGAGCCTAGATAAGAAAAGGCTCAGGAGATCACATCAATGTGTATAAATACCTGAAGTAAGGGTACAGTAGGGACAGAGCCAGGCTCTCCTCAGTGGGCCCCAGTGGCAGGACCAGAGGCAACAGGCACTAATAAAACAGGGAGGTTCCCTCTGAACATCAGTAACATTTCTGTTCTGAGGGTGACCAAACACTGCCACAGGTTGGCCAGTGAGATTGTGAAATTTCTCTCTGTGGAGATATTCAAAAGTCATTTGGACACAGTCCCAGCTCTAGGCAGCCCTGCTTGAGCAGAGGAGTTGGATCAGATGGGCTTCAGGGATCCCTGCTAAACTAACCATTCTGCAATAGCACAAGGTATCAAAAGAACCCACAATGTCGTTGTGTATTGGCAACATCTTTGGTTTTTGAAGTGTATGACATTGTTGGCTGATTTTCTTTTTTGTGTGCCTTTGGCCAAATTCTGTCTCACACTTTCCCAAATCCTGATTCCCTTCACTCTCTGCAGCCTAAGGTTTCTATGAATACATTTCATAAAGCTGTTCTGCTGCAATGCTTGACTAATTTCTTCTGATTTGGGTTATTGCACAATGGCTGTGCCAGTACAGACAATTTAACCAGGTCACAAGCTTTAACAAATGCCTGTCTATGACATGTAGACTCTAAGAGTTTCTAGCTTACTTTAGTCCCAAGAGAGTATGGAATTAGCTCTTGCAACCAAACTTGCTGTGTTCTGCTCTGTGGAAAAAGTTACCAGGACTCTGTTTCTAAACAAGAGCATCTTACAGACATGCGGCATTCACAAGGAAATCAACTCCAGACACCCAGCTTCCTTCAATAAGCATTTCTCTCAGCCCTGCAGTTCCCCATCCCCAGTCCATCTCTGCCATAGAAAAAAAAAAAAAAGAACAACCAAAAAGCAGCATCCCAGTTTATGTTCCAAGAGTTTTCAGTGTCCCTGCACACTTGTGTAGCTCTTTTCTCCTTTTCTAATTATCTGAAGCAAAACCTGAAGATCTGCCTTCAACACCTTCTATCTGTGGGTGAGTCCAGAGACAACAATCAGCAACTTATTTTTCTTCCTCACTTTGGGGAATCGGGAGCTTGGTCCTCTCACAAACATCCCAGACAGCCTGCAGTGGTGCTGACTGGTATCTATACAGCAGCAGGGATCTCCAGTAATGCATTGTACAGAAGTGTTCTGATATCTCTAGAGAGGAAAACAGAGTGAAGGTGTGTATTTAATGCACGTTTTGCTAAAAACACTGCTCAGAGGAGTTTGAAAACCTGACAGTGTAGTAATTGTGAGACATTCCCCCCCACTCCCATTCCTTAGCAGCTGGTGTTCATTAGCTGGTCTCAGCAGAGCGAAGTTGTTATTAGCATTAGATAATCTCCAGTCATGAGAGTAGGCTTACCACCCAATAAACTATAGGGTAAATTCAGTCTGCCTGAATGGCAGTGGCCATTGGGAATGGAAGGAGAGCCTGAGAGGGTGTATCCTTTTACTTCAGCTCAATGTGGACGAATGAGAAATAGTGTGTTTTAAACTAATAAAGAAGTTGAGCAGAACTGGGAAGGAGGCCCTGTGTTTGTTTGCCCAGGCCATCCTTGCCAGCATGTTTTAGTCTAATCTGCAGCCTCTCATAGCAGTAGGTGCAGTTTCCAGCTTTATGAACACTTTATGCATCATCAGTAAATACTCAGAAGGGATTTTTGTCAGGGTAACTGTGATGATTCCCTTTGCTGGCTCTTTTCAAGCCCCCATCCTTGCCATCACTGCAGCTAGATATGCATAAAACAAGTGTATGCTACAAAGTCAGGGCACTGAATGCCCAGGACAGAGGTATTTCAGTCTTGGCATTTGAGTGTGCCCTGCAAGGAAATCCAGGCTTCTCCTGTGGCATGTCAGCTGCCATGAACAAACATACTGTGCTCATCTTGAATACAAAGTATTTTAAATATTAGTTCTTCTCTGCCTGAATGCCAGCTGCAAAGCTATTCTATCAGGAGCTCATAAAATAGTCACCAATGTAAGGCAGTCTTTCTTTAGAGGGCAAACAACTAAAAAAAATATGGACTTTGATAACACCCTCATTTTAAATATCACAAGGAAGATATCTACAACACTTGAGAATTAAGAAGTGAAGTGTCTGAAGTGTAAAGGAGAAATGATTCTTTAGGTCAATAGGGCCAGGAATAGTTTTCGCTCCCATTTTATATAAGGAAGATGGAAGATGTCACTGGGCATTCCCTCCCCTTCCATAGTTCAACACCACCTCTAGGTAGGGAAAAAAAATAATGTAAAGAATACTGGTATCACCCCAGCAGCTAGATTTTGGTAATGAAACAGATTTTCACATTGATGAAGTGTCAGGTGGAACAGGGGAATGTGCAGGCAAGAGTACAGGCACCTGATAGTAGTTGGAAAACTGAGTGTGGAGATGCTTCAGTAGCGGCTGAACTGAGCTCTCAAAATTTCAGGGAGAAAATGTAAAAAGCTGATGTCACACTATGCAGGGGACAAATGCAGCCTGCTCAGCATAGCTCAAAGGGTTTGAATGTCCCTCTGGAAGTCTTTTGTTTCACAAGGGAGAGGTTGTTTATTTTGAAGTTAAGCATATTTGCCTGGAAATAGGATCTTTGTTACTTTGGAGATTATTGATTCCTGCTGCTAATTCCCTATTTGATGTGATAAGCCTCTTTATAGCGTTCCATTTGTTTTGCTCTGGAAATATGTACAAAGCAACAACAGAAAAATAAGCTTATCACTTTGTAGTCCAAATTTAGCCTCCAGGAAATTATGTGTACCTCAGTAACTTCAAGGGAAGAAAAGGCAGATGGGACAAGAATTCTCCTGAGTAAAAAATATTCTGTCATGCTTTTAGGCCACTGGATTTGAACCTGAAGGTGATGATATAACTGTGAAATAATCACATGTAAAATCTTTTCAAAATAAAAAATATACCATTTCCTAAGTCATGAGGTTTTGAAATTTTAACCCAGCAAATAATTTCATCTGGTTTTGTTTTTAAAGCTAGACATTTTTGCTCTTTTCTGTCTCTGGTGCTGCATGTTTTCATTGATGTTCCATGAAATGCTGGGATTTTTTTAAAAAAATTGTTTCTGACCTCTGCTAATGCATAGAGGCAGAAGTAGGCTCTGGCAGTGAAGGTGGTAAATACACACCAGCTGGGAATTTGTACAATGGGCAAATCTCTGGATAGAGTGGTGAAACGACATTCTCTAGAAAGATAAGAAATTATTAAGCAGTTGGTGATGCAGATAGAAGAGAATCAAAGTTGTAAAATGTATGCAAAGACCTGTTCTGACCAGCAGGTATCCCATTAAATGGTGAGGAATGACCAAGGCACCTGCACTGAAGCTTGCAGCGCAGGTGCTAGGGAGAATCCTCCATGTAATCCACCTCAGTAGATTTGTGCTTGGAATCACTGTAGCAGTTATTGGAAGGAGAGTTGTGTCTGCTAGACTTGGCTAAATAGGGATTTTTTTGCATTTGGTACTCAAACGGAACAAAATAATTAACAAGTGGAGCAGGGCAAACTGACTAAAAGTAGCAAGTACGGGCATCATTAATTTTTTTTATTACACACTGAAAACTAGCATTTCAGGTCAGAATTAAATATTGTCTAGTGCACTTTTAGTGCTTTTTAAATTTTATTGTTTTTAAGAAATATGTGTCTAGTGAGTTGGTTTTCTTCAGCTGAAACTACTAAGTTTGACCTCACCTTGCAGATAGTTTCTGACCTTCTAGAACTCAATTTTCCAGTAATATTAGTTTGTCACAAACATTTCAGCCTGTCCAAATTCTTAATCTTCACGTGTAAATTTTAGGTACAGCCCTTCACAAAAAGTTACTGCTACTTATCACCTGCCTTTCATGAAGTCTGGGGATCTGAAATCCCACAATCTGGGGAACTGAAATCCCTCTGTCACAAAATAGTTAATTGCTCTTAAAGCTCTCAAATTTTTTTACTTCCAGGAATTTTCCACTTCAGTAACAAGACAAAGTATGGACACCATTCTATTTCCTATGCATCTTTTCTACTAGAAACTGAAGTATTGTGGTTTTGAATTGCTAACATTGCCAACTTTGGTTATAAAAGCTTCTATTTGGAGTTCCTATAGTGTGGCTGTTCCAAGTCACTGAGTATTTTAGCTTTTTATTCATTTAGCAGAAAGGGTGTGTGTTGCTTTTTTTTGACATTACCAGTGTAAAATACCTTCTTGGAGACTAATTTTATTCCTGCGGTATTGTTCATTTGCCTTTCTTCATGCTGGCACCGGTAAAATGGTCTACAACAAACTAATATGGTCGGGGGTATGTGTGATACAGGCTGAGAGAGCTGGAGTTGTTCAGCCTGGAGAAGAGAAGGCTCCAGGGAGATCTTAGAGCAGCCTTACAGTGCCTAAAGGGGTTTCTCTAGAGAGATGGAAAGGGACTTTTTACAAGGGCATGTAAAAAGGGGCAACAAGGAGGAATGGCTTTACACTGAAAGACAGTGAGTTTGGATTAAATATTAGTTAGAAATTATTTTCTGGGAGGCTAGTGAGACACTGGAACAGGTTGCCCAGAGAAGCTGGGATACTCTCATCCCTGGAAGTGTCCAAGGCCAGGTTGGATGGGGCTCTGAGAAACCGAGTCTAGTGGAAGGCATTCCTGCCCATGGCAGGGGGGTTGGAACTAGATAATGATTAAGGTCCTTTCCAACCCAAACCATTCTATGGTAATTCCTCTCTCTGTATTTTGAGTGGTCTGTAGTTGCTGTAGTAACAGAGGAGACTTTATCAAGTTGCCCGTGTATATGTTAAGATTGACATCAGCAAGCTGGTAAAGCTCCCCACCTAGATTTCCTTCCTTAAAATGAACAGCTTTTTACATTTTGGATTGAGATTTTCCATGATGGTCGCAAATTACTTGGACTGCTAAGAAAAGCTGGTTTATTTGTTTACATGTTTAAAATGTCCCTGGCTTGATATTTTAGGGTTACAGTTGAGTTAGTGCATATGTGAATAAGAAGATAAGGTTCTGCTGCTTTTGTCATTAAACAAATTGCATATTAGCCGTGCTAGAAGAGTAACTTAGCTGCTAATGCACAGGTCATGTCAGTCACTGTGGTCCAGACATAAACACTTTGCAGTCACTGTGGTTCACAGAGGCCCATCAGGGAGTCTGATCTTCAAACTAAATATAGGGAAGACGGTTCTTCTTTAATGTGTTTCAGCCCTCAACCCTTCCTCAGAGCCAGCAGCTGCTTCTCAGGGTAAGTTTCATTTAAGTTTGTGGCAGCAGATTTCTCAGAAGAGGATCCTTAGGAAAGAGTGTTGCTGGGAAAGATCACTGAGGCTTTAGAAGGTGAATAGCTTTGAGGAATGGGGCTGTACTTTCATTTTCACCCCTCAGCTTCCCTCCATGTTTTCTTCCCTGGTCCTACAGAACTTATTCCCACTTAAAGCATGGCTTTTTGTCTAGATCCCAAGGCCATGCCACATACATAGAGGAATAACTGCTTTATTCCTATACCAAATATGTTCCAACATCCAAGCTTCCCTGAGCATCAGAAGCCAGGGTGGGGGAAATTCCAACAGAGAAGGGGATTCTGCTCTTCTGGCTCATACTTGGAGATGGCTCTGGTTTTAAAAGTGTAACTTTTATTCATTGCTATGTTTCTTCACAGAGACAAAACAATGTTACTGTAGAGAGATCTTAAAGCAAACCATTCAATAATGCCTGTAGACAGCAAGCATATCTGTTCAGCTCAGACTGATTATTTTTGGTGCCATTTTATTCAAGTCATTTGCAGATTGACCTTGAACTGTGAATTATGATCTCTGTAGCTTTGTAAAATCAGCATTTAATTCAATATTATCACATATGGTGAAGCAAGCATCTTCTCACAATGCTCTATAGACAACAGAAGGACAATTGCTAACATTTTAGAACATTTTTTTTCTCTATTACAATGGGTCCTAACATCCATCTGTTTTTTCTGGCATGCTTTCGATTTTCAACCAGCATTTAGTACATTTTTCACTCTGGATTTCTAGTACTCAAAAATATCCCATTTTTATTGTTCTAAAAATACATTCTTGAATTAGATACATAGTAAATTCCCTCTTCTAAAAAAGATTGTTCTTTGTTTCCTACTGCAGTTGTTGGATATTTTGTTCTTGGGACTAGGGAGATTTGAGAAGTAATGCTGCAAAGCTTATGTGGTATAACTGTATTAATTCAGCTGTGCCTTTTTTAAAAAAATATTTAAACTTACATGACTGTATTTTATGTGAACAGCCAGCATTTGGCTGAGAGCTTTGACATTAATGGAACAGCACAGTAATGAAATGGAGGAGCTTACATTTTAGAGCTTGAGGTGTGAGGCATGATCTTGCAGTGTTCCACAAGCCAGTAGGCATTTCTCAGTTAGTATTTTTGAATGTGGTGCCAAAATCTGGATTTGTGTGTTACTGCTTGGCATTATCTTTAGAAAAGAAATGAAGTAATTCCTTGGGAAAATGCAGGTGTCTGCATTGTTATACTGGTCTAATGGAAGACTGATGACCTGGGTATGTCATTATTCACACTGTTTCTAGTCAGAGTTATAGGGCTATCTAGTCATTGTTTCTTTTCTTTTAACAAAATACAGAGTTCATGGCCCAAAAGAATTCTGCTTTATCTGGGTATTTTAAAGAAATTTGCTCCATATATGATGAACAAGATTTTAATCTTACGCAAACATAATGAATTGTCAAAATCTACCTTTTGAATATGATTCTCTTTTCTCAGGAGACTCACTCTAGGCAGACAGTTCTTTCTCAGGAAGCTTGTAACTTTCCAAAGAATAAATCAAAATCATAATAATTCAATCCCTCATTGAGCTGAACTAAACAAAAATGGCATCATTTGAGCCATGACTCAAGAATAGATTCACATAATCTAAAGAATGAGAAAACAAATTGGTCAGTTGTAAGAGTTTTAAACAATGGGCCAGCTTGATTATATTTTTCACTATTCACAGATGCTTGAGCAGGCAGAAAATTTGCTGATTCGTTTTCCCAAAAATCCTCACTGCAATCTAGACTAACTGGAGCTTTAAAGTCTATATTGAAGCTGTTTCTCAACACAAAATCAAGTCTGGAATAAGGATAATTTTGGGGGGTAGTAAATGACTGCTTAGAGCATGAATTAAAGTCTGAATAATTTCAGTTGTAAATCTGATTTTCCTGAAGAGCCCAGCTGGAAACACAACTGCAGATGTGTTATGGGAAATATAATATGGTTGGCTCACATTCCAGACTGTTCTGTATTTCTTGCAGTGCACTAATGCTGCGCAGAAGCATTGCCTCTCTCCTCAGAGTTATGGTACTGTTGTAGCTATCCTGTGTCAAATGTCAAGGAAACACAATCAAAAGTCCAGGGAACACACTGGGACATTAAGGCAGTAGTAGTACCTTGCCAGTAAGGCACTGTTAGAAAGTACTTTTATCTTCAATTGATACCAAAAAACTTTGCAGTTTTTCAGACTTTCACCAAAAGCAAACACCTCCTACCAAAATTGTCTAACTAGTTCTCTGCTAAACTGTCACAGTGGTGCTTCACCCATTTTCCTAGGGATGAACAGCCTTCTCTGCCCACGTTGGTCTGCTTTAGTCATTGCCACAGGCTTCTTTATAGCTGCAGAAGCATCACCATCTCCCCGAGGCTGCATATTTTAAATCAACAGGGAAGTAAAGAGCAGTCATTACATGATAACTGAATCATGGCAAACACTCCTTATGGTTTTATTGCCCTAATTTCTCAGGAAAAGGAGTTATAAAGTGTATTATCATGACTGATACCAGGAGACCTGTCATGCTTACCTGTGAGTGAGTTTAAAGAAAGTGATAATCCTACAGATTAGCAAACATCTTAATGGAGTCTAGTACAAGAATTTTATTGGTATAAAACGGTTGCATTTGCTTCTTTGGATAGGGATTTTCTATTTAATATGCCTTCAGTTTATTATTCATTGATAAAACTATATTTAATCCCATTTTATAAATCCTATTTAGGAGAATGATAGTCTTCTGTAGACTCTACAGTCTGGCTGGCAAAATCTGGGCTGACACTTCAGAGAAAGTGAACCTCCAGGCTTACAATGATTTTTGCTCATTGTGCAGTGATGTAAGGAAAGGAGGTAGTTCGTTCCTGCCCTCTGCTAACAGTTAACTGGTAGAAGCAAATACAAGATTTTCTTCTCTTCCATTTTTCTCTGAATTTTCTGTACATGGCATGGGAAGGCAAAGAGCCCCTGACAACCTTTACTTCATCAATTCTGCTTTGCTTTCAGCATTATTATTATTGGGAAAGGCGAGGTAAATTAAGACTCTTTTCTCCCATTGAATTTTCCTCATGAGGAATTATTTCACTGCTGCAAATCAGTGCAGTTCTACTGGCTTCAGTCATGCTCATTTATGTCAACTAAAGAGCAATGTGACAAGTAGTTCTTTGTAGCAGCTGGCTTCTCATATGCCCAGCTCAGATTTACTGCTCTATTAGAGCAATGTCTAGGGTAGTATGGACCCAGTTGCAGCTGATTAAAGATATTTGCAGAATATCTTTATTAAAAATCTTTTTATATATTAGTGATACACAGAATAAATTGAGGAGTTGTTCCAGAGGTTATGTCCCATTGTGTTCAGAAGTTATTTTACATCAGGGTGATTTAAGTCATGAGGAACAGCTGTGTGAGCATGACTTGGCTCAGAGATACCTTGGGGATATTCTGGACATCTCACCATACTGCTGTGTACCCTGTCATGTCCACTAGTCCTGTTCATGGGTCCCACACACCACATGTCACCATTCAAGCACTGGAGAGCTGCTAAGTTCTGCCTTTCGTGTCTGCAAACACTCACAGTTAATAAGCCTGGCAAGTGTGTGGGGAATCATTTTCCAGCAAGCCCTGTATTATATCCAGCCATTATACTTGCATATGACCCCACACTAGGCTCTTAAATCCTCTTGTCCTCTGGACAGAGATGAATTCCTGGTACACATATCCCACATCATCCTGTTCACATAAGAACAAGCTGGATGGCATGAACCAGCTTTTTCTTGGAGCTCATCCACAGCAAAACAAGAGATCAAGGAGCGAAAACCCATGACTCCTGGTAGAGCAGCAGCCAGGAGCATCTTGCTTCAAAGGCGCTGCCAGACAAAAGGGCTGCAAAAATCTAAGCGGAGGCCCCACAGGGGTTGGCTGCTGTCCTGAGAGACCTCAGGGAGTGGCCACACTGCAGAGCAGGTAACCATCACTGTATACTTCATTTAAGTGTTTTGTCATGCCCAATAAGCTGTTTTTCCTTTTATTGCTCCTGCAGAATACTGACACATGGAGCAGAAACTTTTAATTCTGAGTTCTTGGTTTGCTAGGGAGGCTCCAAAAAGTAGCATCCATCAGTGAAAATGCTGCCTTTCTTTCCTGATGCTCCTGGAGGAGATTACAACCATAACAGCCAATATTTTAGATCTACAGCAATTGATTTAGCATGATTGTCCCTTCTGACCCCAAACTCCTACATATCCGCCATAATGTGACCAGCCCAGCCCAGAGCAAATTCAAAAGAACAAGCAAACAAAAACAAAAACAAAAAAAAACCAACAAAATAAGCCTCATTCTACACTGTCCTTATGAAGAACTTCTCAGCTCTTATTGTCTAGCACAAGGAGTGTGATGCATTTGATCATGCAGAGAATTAATTCAGAAAATTGGTTTGGTGTCAAGTTTATCTTTGTAAATGTGAGCAAATTTCTTTTTTTTTTTTAACTGAAAATCTCATTTGGGTATGATTTTTTCAGTGTCATCCTAGCAAAGCTTTTCTTACGTCACCATAAATCTTCGGAAGGTTTCCTTTGTAGTAAAACCTTTGTCACAGTGTATTTGCAGAAGTGTTGTAATCAATATTGCGAAATGCTATGAAGTGTAAACCAAGAAATACATGGTAAAGCACAAATTACAAAAACTTTCCTGTCCTCTTGAATGCCTGAAGCATATTGCAAAACTGTATAGATGGCACAGTGAAGGTCAGGCATGTTCACACGTGAACATTTTAAACACAGAAAGTGCTGCTAGAGGTGGTTACTTGTTAAGTCACCTGTCTCCCCTGTTCCTTGGTTAGACACCCGCACTCAGTTTGATGAAACAGCCGGAGTTACCTTTCTGATCAACAGCAGCACCACACATCTCACTCCATCCTTACAGTTTGCACAAGCAAATCCATTCTTTGCTGTGGCACCAGGTTCTTTCCTCACCTCTATTTTCTCCCATTTATTCTGATTGTGCTGCTAATGAGACACCTTTTTCCTGACCTGTGGCCTCCTGACTGCCTCATGCAGCCTCTATGATGTTGAATGAAATAAGGCACAGCAGCAAGCCGGCAATCAAACTACTGAAATCAACCTCTGCAAGCTAGGTGGGCTTCATTAACAACGTTTTATTCTGGGCAGGACAGGAAGGAAGGCAGAAGAGAGGAGCTATCACCACTGATGTTTGTCAAGGTCAGAGCTGTATGCTGGAGTACTGAAATTTAGTATGAAAGAAAAAAACATGTCTTTGCAGCCATAGTAATAAAGCAAGAGCTGCTTGCGTTTCTTGTTTTACATTATCTGTAACTAGTATCAAGATTTTCAAAGATTAACAGAGATGTTAACAGCTGTTCAACATCTGGCAAGCCTAGGAATTCAGTGGCAAGAAACAAGAGCTAAAATGGCGCTGTTCTGAGGAGCTGGTGGAGGTGTTTGTAAAGCCCCAATAGTTTGGGGGCAGAAGTCACTCTAACATGAGAAGGAATTAAATTAAATTAAATGAGCAAGAGACCATGAAAAGAGATAACTGGGAGAGCCTGCAAGGGAAGGGCTGTGGAAGGGGCTGGGTTTATTTGAAAAGCTCATCAAGGAGGGACTTACAATGAAGGAGCAGGAGCAGGCTCAGTCAGTCCCAAAGGATGATGGAAATGGGAATGTAACAGCAGTTCATGGAGATGAAAGCAGACACTGGTACTGGAGGCCAGGAACCTCCATGGCATCTATTCCTGACCTTCTTCATCCTCCAGTGCTGCTTTACTACTTGCACTGTAAGGACTAATTAAGATTTGGTTCCACTAAAAGAATGCCTTAGCTTTTCCTACTGCCTAAATCACATTATTAAAAAATCTTGGGATTATAAAACTCCAGAAGTGATTGATAATCCATGAATGAATCTGTTCAAAGTGGAATGGCTTTTTCTGCTGTGCATCACTTAAAAATGATGATCACCATTTAGGCAGGAGCATTCTGCGGACTGAAAAGGGTGGATAATGGGATCTACTAAGTCATTTGACTCTTGATGGGGAACATGGGTATCCTTGGCTGGCTTTCACTAGGGGCCCTACCAGACAGTGTGGGGAAAAATCCCATGGTCTGTAGGTTCTGAGCAGCACAGGAGTAGAGAGTGCATCTAATAACAAGGGCGTACTTGGAGGAAATCTCTGTCCTCTTGGGTGGAAGCAATGACCGGGTAACATGCAGTGAAAGCTTAGTTTAAATGCATCTACTTCATGGCAGGTACCTCACTAAACACATGGAAGATGTGATCCTTGTTGCAAATCACTTCTCTAGGTAGATAAAACTTCTGCCTTCTGTTAGAAATGTCCTGGTGTCCTAGTGTGAACTGTTCATGACAGAACAATTATCTGAGTCCTTCAATCCCTGTTTTCTTGGAAATGGGAGGACTTTTGGGGAAGATTTTTGTCTTTCTCCTTTTATGATGATGTTTGTTTCTATAGAAGCCATACACATGCTGGAGTTCATCCTGAACATCCCTCTGATGCATCCTCTTGAAAAGCATCATGACATGGGGGATTAAAAGCATTTATAATACAGTTCCTGCAGACACATGTGATGGGGCTAAAACTGGCAACTTTTTCTTTTTGGTTCTCATGTGATGCTAGAAATTAAGTAGTTTTAATTGCTTCACAGTTGCCAGGCAAAGTCTCCCATTAGCAATAACTACTGTAAAAGATGGTATTAGCAAGCACTTTAATAGCGCTTTCTGTCCTCAAACAACTTTGCGGACATTCTTTAATTCTGAATTAAGGATCAGTTTCTGTCCGTTTTAACACTTTTCTAATGAGATAAATGTTCAATCTGCCATGAGAAAGGGACAAATTCTACTCCAAATTCTACACTGAAGTAGGGCTGTGTTCTGCTGGTTTGTTTTCATGGTGTAAAGTGCCCCCAAAGGACACATGGCTGGTATCACCTCTGCTGGTGGAAATCTTCAGACTATAAAATCAGGTGCCTGTAAAGCTTCTGCCTTCAAACAGCTGGTGTAGGAGGTGGGCTCCTACCCAGTGCTTGTGCTTTGTTCAGCCCAGTGCTCTGCACACAGTGTGAGGGGCAGGAGTCTTGAACTGGCGCACATGAGCTCCTGGCTCTGGAGAAGGCTGGCGATGTGTGTGCACCACTAGCTTAGCCCCTGTGTGGTGAGGAGCCATTGTCAGACATCTCTCATCCAGCCTTGCCGAGCCAGATCTGTTTCAGGGAGCTGCTTTGCCCACGGCTGGGGGAACAATCATTACAGAAGATGAAGGCATGCAGCATTCTTATAATTTCTTATCTGTGCCCAGTAACTCACAGGGAAACTGGACCAGTTGACAGAGACTGGGGCCCTCAATTTGGAAACTTCTCTGAATGACCAAGTGTGAAGGAAGAGCAGGCTCTGTTGTGTCATCAGTATCATTGACAAAACTCCAATTGACTCAGATAAGAGTATGAGGATGCCTAACAGTGCTGACTTCTGATGTCATCTCTCTGGTTTACTTTGTTTTGCAAAGACCCTTTTGTGCTTGCTCTGTATTCTGAATATTCAGGTCATTCCTATGTACAGAGCCCCCATTTGTAATTAGATTGTGGGGTTTGTTGACCCGATTACATACAGGTTGACTAGCAAGTCACACTGATCCTTCAATACAGGATTTAATAAAAGCCACAAGAGGAGGAGGAGGGAAGCAAGTGTGATGAGGAGGATGAGGGTTGCTATTCTTCTGCCCTCAGTGCTGCCTAACAGTCCCTTGTTTTTTCTGTGTCTGTGTGTTCAGACAGTGTGAACAAACGGGGAACTGGCGCACGGCTGGCGAGAGTAGTGGGTAGAGGGTAGTGAGAGGGTTAGCTGGATCCTAGCTAGAAATACTTGCGCAAGTCAGGAAGCCGGCATGGAGGGAAGGAAATTAAGTGGAGACATCTGTGTGGCTTAGCTTTCAGCAGCTCTGCCTGGGGTAGGGGTGGGATAGTCATGCCTAAGATGACATAATGTATTTTGTCTTTCATGGGTTGGAAACAGAAGAAACTGCGAAAGCGAAGCATGGTGTGTGTCACGCATGGTCCAGGCATACCAAGTACATAATGGAGCAGTGTCAGTGTTTTCTGCTCTGCCTTTCACACCCCAAAGTAACTCTTCAAGGCAGAGAACTGAGGAGAATATGATATGGTCCAAAAACTGATCTTGGACTTTTTTCGCAGACGACTGAGCCAGAGGCCGACTGCTGAAGAATTGGAGCAGAGGAACATACTGAAACGTAAGTCCTGATTCTACTGACATTTAACCTAAAGCCAGATCATTTGGGTTAGATTTCATGTACATTTGGTGTTTTTTATAAACATCAACTATTCTCTGTAAGCATCACTGATAATAATTAAAAATAATAAAGGACATCATAAGTGCAAATAAGCGTGGAAGTCTGTAACAACATCTAGATCTGCAGTATCAGTTCTTTAAAATCAGAGTTAGTAAATTTACAAGAATAAACGAACTATGGAGAAAAAAACCCGGATGTTGAATGACATTGCAAACAGGGGGTCAGTCATCCTGAAAAACCTCCTTTATGCAGGACTTATATAGATGAGCATCTAACTGCAACTTAATAAAGACATTACGGCATAGCTTGATTAGCTTTCCTAAAAATCTTCACAGCAATCTATACTAGCTGAAGCCTTTATTCAATTTTTGAAAAGAATCCAGTGTGACTCAGGTTTATTTGCCTGAAATGTTCCCGTGAAACTCTCCCTTTAAGTCAGCCACGAATTTGCTGGTAGATCCTCAGCCTGAGGTATTTTAAAGGGACAAAATACCATTCAGAAGTCCTGAACCAAGTTAAGTTAGTAGATACATTGCCACTGACTTCAAGGGAAGCTGGTCTGAGTCCAACTTTCATAACCTCATGAATGAATAGGAAGAAAAGGACAGTTTCTTAACTCACATGGAAGTGTTTTTAATATTAAAAACAAACAAACAAAAAAACGTTTATCTAACTGCTGTTGTTACTTTGGAAGCAGGAAAAAAAAAGTTCTTCCCCTTTTAAGTTAGTGAATGTATGTTTCCAGGAAAATTTTAAGATATTACTACAGAAAAAACTACTACGAAATGGTACCTTATACATAATGTCTCCTTAGGTAGGTCCATAATTCACCTTCTCTTGTTCAAATAACTGCACTGTATAAAATAAGAAAAACATCACAGCAGAATATTAGTTCTCTGAAAATCAGCAGAATTCATTTTTCAAATACTTCAGAGTCAAATTCTTAGCAGATTAATGATAATGTTAATGCCCAGCAGGGTCTTTTCATCTGTTGATGTTATTACATGTGGCAGACAGAGAGAGAGAGAGACCACTGTCAATGCAAAGAGGAGAAAAGACCAGACAGCAGAGTGGCATGGGCAAGCTTGACGCTGCTGGAAAAGCCATTTATTTGGGACCAGCACTCTCTTAATAACTGTGCTCCTGCTGACTACTCCTAACTCCGGTGGCTGGCTGCTGGAGGAAGTCAGGGGCAGAACCTGGGGAAATCTTTGGCATATCCAGATGTGATTGTCTCACAGGGGCGTAGCAGAACAGCAGGAGAAGGGGGACCTGTGACGTGACTAATGCCAGGCTCAGGCACAGAGGGAGAGAGGCCGGTTCTCTGGCAGGCCATGTTGTCATCCTGGGATCTATGAACAAACATGTCAGGCACCACCTGGCACTGGTGCATGACCAGCAAACACTGCCCTGGCACTTGGGGAGGTGGGATCTTGGGCACCTGCTTTGAACCAGCATCAGCAGAGAGCAGCATCTCCAATGCTTGGTGCCTTGCAGACATTCCTAAAGGTCACGTTGTCAAGCCCAACAGTCACAGAGCACCCTAAAGATGTCTTACATTTCAGAGGAATTACCCCTTGAGAAACATCCGTTTCTTTTTTAATTGAATAAAGGCTCTTAAATTACATGGATGTTTGAAAATATTACCCTGAATCCAGAACCATATTGTATTTCCTAGATGGAATGTTTGTAGCTTGCTTTAGCATGGGTCTGCCCCAAAACGTGTGTCTTGGTAAACTAACAGCTTCCTAATTACAGGAAAGAGTAATGTGGTATTTCCAAGGAGTTCCAACTTTTGGTGAACCAGAGCAGGAAAGAAAAAAATTAAAATCATTATATAATTTTAAAAAGAAAGAATGCTCTACCCTTAAACAATAAATATAAATATTGAGATGTGTACATAATTTTGTGTCATTCCTCTAGACTTCTGGGAAGGAACATTATAATAAATATAATGGAGCGCAAGGAAAGAGAGACTTAGGAAGTGCTAATAAAAAGAGTGTAAATTCCCTGCATAAGCAGGTCAAACAATTTGCAGAAGCCCAGCTCAGAGCACACACAAACACAAAAGAAAACCTACCAAGCTCTCAAGCAGACTAAACAGGATTTTCTCTGCAGTTAAAGCTGAAATTTCCCTGACGAAAATGTCATGTCTGGTACCATGATGTTCCTGTTACACGTGTAACTGCATTACTGTCCATGCTGATGGGGAAAAATGAGGCAAAATGTGGTTGGACAGCCAGTCTTTATACATGAATTGAATGCTTCCTAGGTGTGTGCTACTGAAATAATTATGAGTTATCTTTACAAGAGTAAAGCATCCATTGCCAAGTTCTGCTACTTGCTGATAGCAACAGTGAAATCACAGCAGCCACAGCAAGGAAACAGAGCAGAAACAACTGGTTCTTGTAGGGTCCCTCACTGAAATGTACCCCATTCACTGACTCATATTTGGGTCAAAGGCATGTACTGGGAGGAGTCCAGGCATGCAGGGTTAGTTTGAAGACTAAAGAGCACTTAACAATGCCTCCAAATTTGTGACACAAAGGGAAGAAAAAACTTGCTAGAGGATCAATTGCTTAGAAGAGTATCCAGCCCAGTAGGGACAGAAACCACTGAAAGAGGAAAATTACATTTATCAGTGTAGGTACTCCAGTGACTGCTTAAAAAGACAGTTGTCACTCCCTGCTGTCTTGTGTTCTTTTGACTCCCCTGGTGGTTTCTTTCCTTCTGAAAATATAAGCAATATTTTTGGTAAAATGGCACTTAAAGATCAGAAGTGTAGTGTGAAACATCATAACATCGACAGGTTCTTTGTCCACTTGGGTAGAGATTTCCCAGTCCTGCTGAAGTCAGTGAGCAGTTGTGATAGCACTGTCAGCTCTACTGTCCTGAGCAGCAAGAAACCTGGTTTCCAGCTTAGCCCTCCTCACCTGCTCAGAGGCTTCTGTGGTCTCTAAACCTTAGGCCTCATTTCTGTGTGGGGAAAGCCCATTTTTCTAGTGAGAGTGCTGGCTTGTGCTCACACAGCTGAAGAAGCTGTGGCTGGTTGATTGCTCTGCAGGAGGTGCCTACTCCATCTGCAGGATCAGCAGAGGGGAACGTGGGATTCCCTCTAGAGTTTAGTGCAGTTCAAAGTTTAATGATTTAAATCAGGACACCTATCCTCAGCTGGCCTTTGAGGTCCATCATGTCCCCTGCAGAGAGTTATTCCTGCATGAGCTAGTCCTAGCTGAGCAAAAATTGGATCCCAGCAGGGGCACAGAGTACTTACTGGAAAAGCTGATGAGTTGTGTTTGCTGTCACCTGTTATGTACCAACATGACTGGAGTAAAGAGCATTTCAGCCATCAGCGAAGCAGTGGAGACAGATCCTAACTGATCGAGAAGCTGCGTACCTGGAAACCTGGGATTTTAGTGACTTTTGGTAAAGGTCAATGCAAAGACAATGCATGAGAGCCTGCTCCTAAGTTGAAGAGTTAGTGTTCTCAAATGTTGAGCTCTTGAGGGAGAAGAGTTGAGGCACGCCCTGGTAAGAACTTGTAGCATGTGATCCTTTGGCTTAATGCTGAAAGTTAATTGACCTAGGATGAGCTTTTATGCTCCAGTGTGATACTTTGAAGGCTCATGATAGAAGGACACACTCTCCTTAACTCTGCTCATGCCTTGGGAAGTTGCACAATTTGCCTGGCACCTCTATTCCAAAGTGTTTTTTCTATTATCTCCAAAAAATAGCTGCAAGGAATTATTCTGCAGATGGAAAAAAGTGCATGTGTTTCTTTTCCAGCCACTGCCCTTGCAGAATCTGACCCTATTGTAGCTGAGCCCCCCTGAGGCTGCCAGACCTGTGGGCAGGGAGATAACATTTTTTGAAGAGCTGGCTTGCTGCCCAGCCCTTCTAGAAAGTGACACACATGAAGAGGTGCCAACACAGGGAAAGGAAGAAAGCTGTAGATGTTTTATGAAGCATGTGAAGATGCACAGTAGCTACGGATCGAGGACGTTCACCAGCCCCAGAGGGACATGCTGTGCATCAGAGAGGTCCTGAAACATTAATATACTTACTGATGGAAAGGCTTATTTTGTTGCAAAGTGTGCATGCCTGATGAGTCCACAGTTTGAGCTCCTTGTAAATCTTTTACAGCCCGGAATGAGCAAGAGGAGCAAGAGGAAAAACGAGAGATTAAGAGAAGATTAACACGTAAGGTGAGAAGCAACTTTGATCCTCTTATGACACTGCTGTAACTTTCTCCCTACTGCACAGTTTTTTGCCTTTTTCCTTTTCTTCAACACCATTTTCAAAAATAGAGTGTGAAACAAGTCTTACCAAAAAAATGTTTAAATTAAATCATCCATGTTGCAGGGTATAAGTCCACAGAGTGAAGGAAACCACTTTGCAGGCTACTGCTGGTAACATTTCAAACGGGAAAAAAAAAAAAATCTAGTCTTAATAACTGAAGGAGTTTTGAATAGTGAAGGGTGGAGATCAGCATTTACAAGGACCAATGCTTCTTGTAAATGTAATGGCTTCTGTAGTCATTACAGAGAGCAAAGTTAAAGCCATGCTGATTTGAAAATTCCACCAAAAAAAAACTTCATAAAACTGGCAGCTAAACATTTTCTGGAAAGGGAGGTTGTCAATTGAGGCATTTAAACTAAATAGAGACAAGCATTTGCAAAAAAGCATATAGTGCAGAAAACACTCTTGTATTGGCAGGGAAGGACAAACAAAACAGCATCGCTTGATTCAAAAGTCATTTACTCTTAAAACTGAAGCACAGTCATTTCACATGTACACATTCAGTTTTGCAGCTGGCGTAAATGTCTATGGATGCCCAAAGATATACAGTGAACAATCTATCCTGCTATTGCAGATTAACTTTCTTTCAGCACCGACATATTTCCCTATCTCCAGAGGTAACGAAAGCCCTCTAAAAACTCACATATTTGTAAGGCAGCACTATTCCCTCTGTACAATTTCAGATGGCTTCATTTTTTTTGACCTATGTGATCACAGCTTTCATGGTATAAATAATAACAGGGAAAGGTCTCTAAATATATGTGGAAAGGTTACATTCTGAGAACTGAATTGCTTTCTACCACAGTTAAAAATCTCATGCCTTATTCTCAGTTCATGTAAATAGGTAGAATTCTTGGTCACCAGTGGGAGGATTCTGCTGTTGTCTGCAGGAGCCATAATATTGTTTGTAAAACACTTATATTCCTCACCACGATGACAGGGATGATTTTGCATTCCCTCTTAGCACTGCCTGAAAGAAAAGATCCTAACTGCATTGCAGATGTTTCATGGGATTGAGGCTCTGCGCAAAGGCTGGAAATACCATTTTACCAGGCTTTCAATTTCCCTGTACATTGAAGGGTAAACACGTGCAGGAATCCAATGCAGAGTTTGATGCCATTTAAGGAGCATCTGTAAGAGATACAGAGCAAAGCTCCCCATACAAAATGTGCCACCTATGAAGTGAAGGCTTGCTGACTGAGCCGGCACCATCGCCACACGGTTCCCATCCTCCACTATCCTGTAGGAAAGGTGCAGAGCACAGGAATCATCTGTCACAGGCAGAGGTCACAGCTCAGCTAAAGCACCCAGGCTGCCACTGCTTCACACCAGTGTGAGCTCCCTAAAACCTCAGCAGTTTTCTGGGAGATTTCTTGCTTTGTCTTGTTTGCGCTTTTAAGTAGGAACAACAGCAAAAGCAGCATCAGTCCAAGGCTATGGCATGTGGGGCTCTCTAATGTTCATACCCCTACTCCTGATGAAAATGTTGTGTATGTACCTTTTAGTCTTATTTTTGGCTTCCTCTCTAGTAATGATTTTTCTCCCCTGCATTTCTGGGGTTGATATCAACACAACTTAACCTTGTTTGATTTGGATCATCTTTTTAAACTGTTGTAAATTCTTCTAGTGACACATGTAATTTTAATGAAAGAACTGCAGCGCTGATCTAACAACAGATTTTGTTCTCACCTACCAAACATACCATCATAAAAGCTCAGAAATCACTAGAGAAAAGAAGTGAATAAAGTGTGCAAGTGTTTTAGATAACAACTAGATATGCCAACCACCGAGTGAATCCTGCGAAAATAGTCGCTATTCCCCAGCTGTGTCTTTCATGAGCCTGTCCCAGATGTGTCGTTGTGTTTACAGCAGAGTGGCAAGCTCCTTCTGTCGGTTTGTACTGAAGTCTTAGTACCAAAGGGTTTTAAACCTCAGATCAAGCAGAAGTTTAATTGAGCACAGCAAGTGTGTTGCCCAGCAGCCCTTTCTGTTTGCACTGAGTTTTCAAGCACAGACATGCCTGCAGGGTAAATGCAACATGAGGAAACTCTGCCATGTTGCCTCTTTGGTAAACGTGTGTAGTTGGGAATAAGAAGGGAAGTGGGTTCTGTAGAAGCCACTGATGAGACTTTTGACCTTGCACTATAGAAACTGCTACTGTCCCCAGTTTTTTTTTTGGTGGCAACATTCCAATTCCAAGGGAAAAATCCACTCCATCCATAAAAAAGCTGTTCTTAAAATTCCATCAGCACTGACATTTTGTTACAGCGTTATGATGATAAGTTGTAACATGACATGCTGTAATAAGTAAGATTACCTTGCTAGGTCTAGATGCCTTATTAAAGTCAGCAATAAATATCCAGTTGAATTCATCATCTGGACAGGCAATTTCTAAAAAAAAAAAAAATTATAAAGAAATCAGGTGACCTATAGCAAGCTGCCCCTTTTAGCACTTTCCATCCTCTCCGACTTATCTCGTTCCACATTAACTGGGGTGAGGAATAGCCACCATTCAAATAACAAAATGAAGGCACATGCTGTTGACTAAGTTTCTCAGCAGCTCGTGTCCCTCCTGCCCAAGGAAGGAGAGTGGAAGCATGTTTGCCTGTCACCTGAGATGCCCAGCCACTGCTGTCCTCTCTCTCACTGCCCCTCAGGCCCACCAAGCACCTTTGGGAGCACGGACTTGCATTATTTGAGTGGAAGGACATGTGGATGGATTAGGAAGGTTTTTTCCTCTGAGCACTGGTCTCGACCTCCACCCCATTCAAAGAATATTAATGTTCAGAAACCCTCTGGAAGGGTTGCAGATGGGTCACGTCCACATGGAGATGTGGGCCCCCACAAATTACTACCAAGAACATATCTTCTCTGAACCATGACGAACTTGGACAAGGACCAAGGCAATTAACACAAGTCTGAATGTTCCCTGAGGACTTCCATTACAGAGAGAGAATCGTAGCCTGGATTAACAGAGCACATTACAAATCACTTGCAAAATGAAATAGAACTCTTCTTTCCTATCTTCTCTTCTCTTAAATGGCGCCATGCGTCTTGATCCCTAGAGCTGTTTACTGCTTCCTATCCCCCCACTGCCAATAGCTTATTTTTCTCAGAGGACGAGTTCCAAAAGGAAATCTCTCAGAGCTGTAATACTGACTACCAAATTGAAGAGGTGTGGCTGTTTCTTAAAATCCATTAAAAAATCTGAAATCTTTGGTCCTGTTAAATTCTTGCCCCAGTCCAATTTAAATGCTCTGTTCACTGGTGCCTCTCTGGGAAATGTCTCCCCTGCTTGAAGATGTTCAAGCTTTTCTTTAACTGACCTCCAATGGCTTGCATCAGCCAAGGCTGTTGAAAATAACTCTTGAGAGAGGTGGGACTCATCAGAGAGAGGTGAGAGAGAGGCAACGGGGAGGAGAAAGGTCAGAGAAGCAAAAAAGGTTAGTGGCTAATTTGGATAAACTGCATTTATAGTCAGAGGGAAAGGTCTTTGGGGCATTTTCATTACATCCTGCTCCTATGTCTTTACTGCAGAAGGTGGGGAGCAAAAAGGTTGGGGGGGGTGCTGCTGGTTAGGGTTTGTAATTTTTCAGCTTGTTTTCTTCTTTAAATAACAACCGTAACATTTTAATGAGGTAACAGAGCAGGCAATGACAACATGCTGAGATAAGCTTTCTTGTGGCTGAAGTGGGGCAAACTCAGAATTTTGCATTTGACTAAATCCCAAGACCAGATTGGCAAGAGTAAGTCCCCCTCCACATTAGCTGGTGGGGCTGCTTGGGTTTGCTTCATTTCCCATGCCACGTACAAAGGAGAGTGTGCTAAACCTTCCCTTTCAAATTGTCTTAGTATCAAAGCCTGGAAAATGCCCATTTATATCTACAGCGCTCCAGAATATGCAGAAGAAAATTTGACCTCCTGTGACAAGGCATGAGCAGTCCTTCCTCATTTACTGCTCTTGCATTAATATAAATCCATTTATTTTGAAAGAGAATTTTATCCTGGTGCACACTGAAATAATGAGTCACTCACCATAGAATTACCCTGCTCTCTCAGCTCCCAAATCTTCACAAATAGGTAAATAGAAGTGTGAATGCCCAGGTAGTGCACACAGAAAAAATCCAGACACACTCATGCACATACATCCCTTTGACATTACCAGAAGTAAATTTAAAAGGGTCCAGCTCAGTAAGAGCCCCTTCTCCCTGCTTGGAGCACCACACTTTGTGCAGACAATTGCATCGTTCCCTTGGCCATGTCCTTGTCCTGTAATTTTCGAATGTGCCCTTTTCTTTCTGCCTGTTAGGAGAGCTCATTCTCAGATGTTGCTCGATAAGGACTCTGTAGCATTAAGCAATTTAGACCCAAAAGACCACAGCTCACAGATCATAAAAATAAACTGCAAGGTGAGATCTCAGATGAGCTGTGCCCTCAGTGTGGACACACATTAAACTGACACCTGCAGAGGGGCTGCTTGCAGTCTGTCCTGCAAAGCTGTTCCCCAGCTATTCAAGAGTTAAGGGAGCTCTGGGCAGCCCAAACATACTGCAAGACTCTCATACCTAGAAGGTCACAAGAAATCTCTGCAATGGTATGAGAAGAAGGCAGGGAAATTTGTTAACCATTCCAATAATTTAGCTTTAATTAATGGCTTTTAGAAAATGACTTAGCATGGTTGTCTCTCTCATTACATTTAGCATGATCAGATTGGCACTTTGATTTAATGTACTGAATACATTTTGTGTGCATGTATTCATATATGGAAATATATGTAGATTTATGGCTACACATGAACTAGGCGATACCAGCCATGGATTTCAGGACCCTTTCACAGCCAGAGCACTGGCACAAGAGTCAGTGCATCTCTTTTTCACCCTCATTCCCGCTCTCCTGAGCATCTCATAGGCAGGGTATTAGTGCAGCTCTGCAGACTCTCCACATGAGGTGTTTAGACCCAGTTTGTGTGTGGATGCTCAGGGATGCTGGTGTAAGGAGAGCAGCCCCACTGCCACCTCCCATCACAATCATCTTTTATGAACAGAGAAGAGAAAGACAACCAACCATGCCAAGAGCAAGCACACAGGCTTACAGCCAGATGCAAGGTAGGGTGGTGGAGCTCCACCCAAGTGCTGAAGAAAGGAGGGATTTTTCATCATTCGCTTAGTGTCCTGGCTGTTTTAAATCTTAGTTCTCCCTGGAAAATGAAATGCAGGGAACTGAGATACTTAATTTGGAGGAAAGGTGGATTCAGGGGCATAAATAATGTTGCAGAATAGAATCTCAAGCATTTTATTAAATATTTAGACCTGTCACCCTTCACAAGGGTAAAGTATTTCAAACGCATCTATTTCTAGTGAGTGGGAAGAGCATGATACCCTGTGTAGGAAATTGTTATCAGGATATTATTTTTCCTGATGTATCCTGGTTATAAATGTTCTACTCCAGCACTGAAACTTTTCAGCTAATCTACAGCCACATGCACACATTTATGTAGCACCTTGAGAAACAATTGTGTAATTGCTTTTGACGTTCACCAGCATGCTGTGCATCCAAGGAGAATTGATCCCTGAAAGCCAACTCCTGTCCCTGCCCATGTAACTGTCTGTGGACTATCAGCACACTAATTCAAGAGGAGTTTTTCACCTGTGGCTGCCTATTCTGCTGAGGAATTTGAAAGAAATGCTTGAAACTATGAAGACGCTTTCCTGACATGATACAATTCACCATTGCCATTTCTTTTGGCTTATAGCATGCAACATAAACTTTTAAAAGTCAAATATGCTGTGATATAAATCACAGCTGTCAATAGATACAGTTAAAAGTTTAATGAGCACTCATCATCCTGCCTACCTTTTCTGGAGGTAAGGACAGATCTGCAGAATATGAGAATGGTAAAGAAAGTTGGTTTTCATGTTTTGCATGTAATTCAGGGCAGGAGCCATTCCATGCCTCAGCCTGACTCTTCCAAAGGCAGTGCAGAAGAACAGACAACAGCAGCAGAAGTCTGGAAAGAGCACAGCCTGTGCAGGTCATTTTGGAATTGTGTTGTGATCTTTGTCTCTTCCTGGGACATCAATATACTAGGAGACTTTCTTGCCTTACATCTCATTTTCACCCTTCTGCCAAGGGTGATCAACCTCAGCTGGGAATTGGGGTCTCCAGCCACAGCAGCTTCCCAAAGAACAGTGGGCTGCTCTGGCAGCAAGGTGTGAGATGAAATTCAAGGTGTTACAACAAGAGGGCATTTCCCAGGTAGCAATTCTGTGAAAGGCAGATAAAAACAAAGCACTGGCAATGTCTGAACCCTCTTATTACTATAAGGGCAGTTACAATAAAATAAATCCCCAAGCAGCCCTCTGTAGGGAAAAAGCAAAGTCCTGATGTCTTTTTCCACTCCTTCCTCAAACCTGCAGCTGAGTCAAAGGCCCACAGTAGAAGAGCTACGTGAGAGGAAGATCCTCATCCGCTTCAGTGACTACGTGGAAGTGGCAGATGCACAGGACTACGACAGGAGGGCAGACAAACCCTGGACACGACTCACAGCCGCCGACAAAGTAAGTGGAGCAACTCTGGGAGAGCCATGGCCTAAACAACCAGAACATGTCATAGCAAACAGCATCCCTTGGGTCCCACAGGACCCTTGGCTGTCAAGGAATAAACGTCCACCTGACATCCCTTCCCAAAACACCTGTAGTTTTTTCCCATTCATGAGATTGGTTTGTTTGTTTGTTTGAAGCATAAATCTTTGGCAGGAAGGTTTCTATATGCATGGAAACCAGGAGAGGGAAGGAAACCCAAACCCCTTGAGGAAAGATCTTGATTACTGCCCTGTTAATTTTTTTGCTGGTTTTGGTCTTACTACACTGTGCTGCCAGCTGAGAGCTCTGGCAAGACTTAGAGCAGTGAGACAGGAGCATGTGCCAGAATGGCTGTGCCGGGACAGGACAGGCTTGGGTGTGAAAATGCCAGCAGATCAATTTGGCAAAGGTACCTCCATCCCTCCAAAGCCAGGTCACCTCTCTCTGGTGTGTCACAACAGGGGTCTATGCTCAGGATTTCTGCCACAGAGTATTTTAAGCACTGAACTTAAATCACACAAGACCTGCAGATGAAAAAAAAAGACACACGTTTGGTAATGATGGCACTGCCCTCTGAGCACTGGTGGAACTTCCGCTAAATAGTGTCTCTGGTGTTGACGTTGACAGCAGAGGGATTAAATTGCTGGCAAACTTTATCAGTCACATGATGAGGGTCTTAATGGGACCTCAAAAAAAATATTTAAAAGATTTTATGGACATTGTAAGAAGCAAGGACTATGAGGCTCAGTGATTCAGTAATGAATCTTGTAGTCACTCTATGATGCCCTTTTAATTTGAAAGACTTTCAGGTACCTGAATTCAAGCCTTGACTATTTCTTTGCTATGGAACTCACTCATTCAGCAACGGAAAGCATGATGTCCAATGTTTAGAGCATTAGCAGAATTTCCACACCACTCATCTATGGTGCTATTGGCTTTATTCACAAAGGATAGCCTGTTATACTTGTATAATTCAACCAAAGGACTTGGACAGTTTTCTGACATTGTTCTCCTCCTTGATAGAGGGATTTTTTTCAGTTTAGCTTTGGTTGAGCTAATGTAGCATAAACTGATCTGACAAAAGAAAAACTTCCTCAAGAAAACCGTAATATACTGTGTTAAATTAGCTTTTCTCATTTTACCTCACCATGTTTGACAAGATATTAGTCAACTGACTTACCTTTATTATCTTAATTGTTAGATGAGGGAGGGAATAAATCTCCCAGCTGCTTCTACAGCCTTTGAGAGATCCCTGTCTAGGTATGAAAGGCAAGGAGAAACTTCAGCTGGGCATGGAGATTTGATCTCTCATCCTATGTCTCTGAGAAGAACAAGCATTAAATACCACTATTAAATGTAACCTAGTAAAGAATTTAGTATTAAGGCAGAGTGCTTTGATGTCACTTTTTCTTTTTTTATAATGCATGTGCAAGTTCAGTAGTCAGAGAAAAGGGTTAAGTCCTTCAAATTAACCAAAAGCACATCAGAAGACATCTTTGTCATTTTAATATTAATGCCCTTTATGGCATAAGGAAGCAGATAGTTTGGTTTTTGTTTGGGTCCTGTGGGCAGTATGCTGATTTCTGCCATTCAGGTGACCTGCTTTTCCTCAACACTATGTCGACTATTGGAAAAAAATAGCCAGAAAATTTGAAACAAAGCTGCATCATCCTAGATAGGATTATTTTCTTCCAGAGCTGTGATTCAATAGCTGTCTTCACTGGTCAGCACAGACTAGATTTATTGCAAAAACAGATTTTAGCAATGGGATTTTCTGTTTGCCAGTAAATCTTGCTCTATGTGCTGGGTGAAGGGAACTGCCCTCACTCAGAGTTTGTCTTTAGCAGGTCTGACTCTTAGGGGAAGGAAAAGGGCATTTTTGCATCTCTCCAACAGATGAGGGATGAAGGGGGGAATAGATCTCAGTCCCTGTGGGAGTCAGCCACCCCTGTGGCCTCCTTCACAGTCACTTCAGTAGCAGCTTGGTCTGCTGAAGGCAGCCCTGGAGCTGCTGCATAGCCATCACTCTGTCCTGATGGATGAGGCAGCACCTGACAGGCTCTTCTAAGGGAAATAAGAAACCAAAGCTGTGGAGAAGGAGCAGAAAGGGCCTTTTCTGTACAAAAACACTTGCAAAATCCATCACTTAGGGTTTGTCAAAGCAAAGGTAGTTGCTGACTGCTGCAGTGTCTGTTGCAAAAGTCCTGTTTTGGGCTTGTGCTACTCATACTAGTTTAGATTTCCTTGGCTGAGAAAAATTCCTGACAGACGCAAGTACCACTTATTGGAGCACCCCCTTTCCACCTCTGATGCCGTTTTCAGCCTCTCACACAAAGGAAGTGCACACTCCTCGGACCCATGGGAGCGTTTGGCCACAGCAGACACCTTGCACGTCCCCTCCAAATGCTCACAGTGAAACCACTCGTGAAGCAACAAATATCACAGAGCTGACAGAGGTCTTGACTCTGAGCTTGGGACTTAAGCCATTTCTGCTGAGCACCATCTCTACCATGCAGCGGAGTCCCTCCAAGTCACCCCCTCTGATTTTTTATTCTTCAATATTCTCTTCCTGCCAGTGCCCCCAGTTTTCTGTTCCTTCACAGACAAGCCGCAGAGGCTGAATACCATGGCACCACACCATGGCAGGTTTTCTGCTGGGTTATTTTGCCGAATCACTTCAATAAACAGCACAGCTAGATCAGAAGGGAGGAGCAGGGCAGAGGGGCACAGCCCGAGGCAGAGTAGAGGGCAGGGAGCCAGGTATCCCTCTTTTCTTCCCAAGTAAGATAGTTGCTTTAGGTAACTTCACCTGAGGAAATTCAGGACCAATAAAGGTAGAAGACATCTCAAATACAAGTCTGTCAGGATCTGGGCCCGGTCTAGTCACAATCCAGCTCTGGAACAGATCGCAGTGTTTCACAAACTACAGTGCACATTTTTTTTCTCATGCTTGCTCTAATTTGGATTTTATACATGTAAATGTTTATATAATAAGCCAGAATTGGGTTCTGTACCTGCATTGTCTGTGATATGATTTCAAATTGAGCCATTCCACCGAAGCATTTCTCTTTTCCCTTTACGTGATTTAGAACATGCTTATCTCTCTTCCTTTCCACATTTTAAAGTCTTTATGTTTGTCTTTGTCTCTCTGATAATGTTATCTCTCAGCTTTACTTTTAATATACTGTTTTGAGAACAAAGTGAACTTATTTTGATCTCTCTCATTTATTCATTTATGAGTTTCTTTGTCCTTTGCAGGCAGCCATTCGAAAAGAACTTAATGAATTTAAAAGCTCTGAAATGGAAGTTCATGAATTAAGTAGGCATCTAACAAGGTAAGCTGAGAGATTAATTTTTTAAGACTATAAATGAATACTGTTTTCAAAAAAAACCCCAAAGCCAGCAGCTGTTTCTCCAACATGCACTGAACACACCATGAGGTCTAGACAACATTTAGAATTACAGGCTGTAAAAGCAGCTCACACAGACGAACACATGCTGCCCCATTATGTGGAGTTATGCAGGCACGTGCCGTCTAATGAAGTAGAACCTCTTAAATCATCATGTTGCATATCTGTCCTTCTGGGATCAAAAGTTAAAAAAAAAAAAAGGGTTGGTGTCAGAAGGAGGACAGGGAGCCCTGGTAGATCACACCGCAAAGTCTGAATGAGCGCACACTAAGCCCTGCTGTGTGTGCAGCTGTTCTGCCCCCAAAGATCTCTCAGTCTTGCCCTCAGCGTCTGGCCATGCATGACACAGTGAGGCATAGCAAGATCAACGCTGTAAGAGAGGCACTAGCATTTACACCTTGGGCTTCTTTTTAGTTTTAAAGGTAGAGACTGAATGAATTATCCATGAGCCCAAACCAGTCACCTTCCTCTCTGACAGGCTAGGACTGAAGTCAAGCCTTTGCAAATCAACACTTCAGACTTTAAAGACAAGAGTTAAGTACTGAAGAAAAGTGACAGTGAGATCTGGTGCAAAACTGGAGCTGCCCTTGTATTAGTGTTCATCAGTTCAGTGCTCATGAAAAATGCAGGTGGTACTTTTAGGAAAAGTACAGAAAAGCTTAAGGCAAAATTAATTTTGTATTAGGGGATTTTTATGAGTATAAATTAATAATTATATTAAAATTCACCACATGTATTATGCATATATTACCTTGCACAAACGATCTCCCTTCTCCATCCTAGCATGTGCTAGGCTGGTTGCACTGGGGTTTGTAGTGACAGAGCGTTGCTAGAAACAAGCCAGCTGCTCCTGAGCCACAAGGTCTGGGAGAAGCCTTAGGATGTACAATTGGCCTAGATCTGTTGACCCCAGTTGACCCAGTGACTGAGCCATTAAGGGACATTTGGCTTCTCCAGGGCAAGGTGACAAATGTAGAAAAGATGAGGCTGTTTTAAAGTGGGTGTTGCTACAAGTAGTCAAGCCCCACTGAGAGCTCCACGGAATTCCATGAAGTCTTTAGCATCCCAGAACATACAGACTGCTTTAGTTTTCCAGAAGTCTCTCCAACTGCTTGGCTCTCATAGGTTTCTGTGCGCTATTTTCCTTCTCTTCCAATGTTGGAGTGAACAGTGAGCCTTAAAAGTTTGTTTCTGAAAGCCACTGAGCAGCTTGGGCTCAGTAAGTCTGGGCCAGGCACATAGAGAGCCAGAGCTCATATAACAGACACTGGAATAAGAGTTTGCCTGAAGAACAGCAGGACTTACTGGTTCGAGAGGTGGCTTTGGGAAATACGCACTCGAAGGAAGCATGCTTAAACAAAAGAGAGTAATTCCCTTAAATAAACTTAGATAAATCACCATTATAAAGTCATTAGCAAGGTAATGAGCTCTTCATGTCATTAAGCAGTGGCAAGAGCAAAGAATGTGAGTGTCATTTTACTAGTAGGATGCATTAATTAATTCATAACAGAGTGAAAAATCAAAGCTTAAAAAACGTGTGTTTGCAGATCTGACAAACCCAGGCCTTCTGACACAGGGTGCTTTGCAGGAAGTGTGGCCATTTTAGCTCCATTTGTCTCTTTAGGCTCCAACATTAAGGAATAATCATGGTTAAACTGTATGTCAATCTTTCTAGCAGAGCAGCATAAGGTTTTTCTAAACCAGACAATTTTTGTGGAGTCAGGCCTTGTATGGCCTAGAAGAGGGGAGCTGATCTGCTTTCACCCACTCAAGGATGCCATAGGATGGGCCCAAAGCGTGTGAATGTCCCTGGTTGATTTTGGTGCGAACATCTTATGCCTATGAGCTGTGAGTCCAGCAAGAGCCAAGCAAGTGAGAGTGTCTGCCTGTTTTGGGTTCTCTTGCCAGCATGGCTGATGTCAATGCTGCAGGAATTGAATTGCCTAATGGTGTCACTGTAGCAATTAGTTCTCCTATTTTTTTTTTATGAGCAATATACATGTGAGGATATTATCTTACTGTTTCTCTTTTTTTTTTTTTTCCCCCTTGGGTTTTAGGTTTCATAGACCGTAGCAGATCAATTTTGCCTGACTTCTATGCCATCTTCAAAACATAACTAAAAGGAACCATAAGTGCTGGTATTATTCACTTCCCTGTTACGTACAATGTAAATCTTCCAAACTGCCTTTTTAAAAAAAAAAAAAAAAGAGAGTAGAAAAATAAATATTAAAAAGAAGGAGAATTGTATTTACATGTGATGAGCACTGCAGCATCATCAGACCTGCTGGTTCAAGCTTCAGTAACAGAAAATACCCCTGGTGGGAAATTGTGCCAAGACTTGGCATCTATGTATAGGACTTTCCTGGCATGTGGATTTGCCATACGTGTTCAAGCCCAGCTGGTGATGCAACCATTGTTGTCTTCAGGCACCCCTCATCCTGACAAGCCTCTGCCATCAACCCTAGAGAGCCCTGAGATGGTATTCAGGGAATCACTTGGCCTGGGTGAAGTCTCCAAAAGATGAGCCCCTATGGCACTAAAGCACTTACACCAAACACTCCTTTCAAGCTGAGAACGGTGAAGGAGCGAAACTCTCCTTTGCCTGGCCCATCTGTGAATATCATCTGACTAGAAAGGCATTTCTTTCCCAGGAGAAGTTTAGAGCCAGTCAGTAGACATTGTTCAGCTTCCAAGCAGAAAAAGGTATCACCTCTGAAGAAGAGGACTCCCTACTGAAGGCTGCTTCAGTTCTAGCAACTGTTTGTTTTCCATCTCTTTCAAGTACAATTTTCTCAGCCCAGTTGAGAGCCCATTAGCAGTAAGTGACAAGAACACCGAGGACCAGCAAGCAAAAGCCCATCTCTTCATGGTCACTGCCTGGCATCTGCTCCGCTTGTAGTTTGTTGTACCCCCAAACCTCATGACTGTGTGAGAGCCAGCTTGGCCCTGGCAGAAGGAAAGGCTGGGATTCCCCTCTGGCTCTGCAGAGGAACACGCAACAGGAGGGGCTGGAGGTTCCATGAAGGATATCTATTGTCTCTGTATCAGGTGTCTCAAGAACTGATCCTAAACTCACACTGAGCAAAGCATGACAAAGTGTGTGACCTGGCCTAACAAAAGGAGTCTGGGGCATTCGTATGGATGGTGGGACTTGTCACTGGTACCCATGGCTGGGGCATGAGGACAGCAATTCAGAGGTGTTCTCAAATTATTGGTTCAAATTTTGGTTTTAGTTTCTTTTTATTACAAAAACTGACCAAGCAGCGCTCGGAGAGCTGGTCACTCTGAGCCTGGTTTACTTGCCAACTTAAACATGAGCTCTACAGTAAGGAAGCACACGCAGCGTCACTACTTTCAAGAATATGTCTGACAGGCTTAATTGAACCTGAACACAATTAAGTGCTTTTCTGAACTTAGGCCATCATCTTCCAGAATCAAGTCCTTAACTAGTATAATGCCAGCAAGCTAGGGCAGACATTGTCAAGATTCCTTTCAAGATCTTACAAGACACTATTATGCCATGTTTTGGGACGGTGGCTGAAAGCACTGTAGCAACATTACTGTAAGAAGTTCCAGATTATTATTTCAGGACATCTTTCCTTCCACAATAGCTATTTTCCTTTGACAGTTTGAACAGAGAGGCCAAAGCTTTTTACTACAGAACAGTTATTTCTATTATTCTTTCACTAATTTTTCCTTTCTCACTGTCCTCCATGTATCTATTCTCTCATCTGTGCTCCCCATCCAGCTCCCCCTGTTCCATGCTAACATTGCCCTTCACTGATTTGCAGGCTGAGAAGCCTCTCACACCTGAGCATTTAATGGCCAGTGCAGTGTAGTGCCAACACTCCTGCCTCTTCTCAGGCCTCACCTGACTCCTCTGGATGCAGGAGTACAGCCAAAGAACCTGCATGTAGCCCCTGGAGTGGCTCTAGCACCCAGCCTGCCCAACAACCCTGGCAGTGAGGGCAACACCCTCCATCTACGCTTGGTGGTGGCACTCGGTGCCTCGCAGATTGGCTCTCCACCAGAGATAAGCAAAAGCTTTTCATTCTCATCCGTGGCCATCCTTGCAATGCTGTGGATTATTAGCTATTTAAATGAGGACTGGCTGTTGTAGGATGGAACATCAAAGGAAAGTAAAAACCAAGTGTTTTCTGGTGCTTCCCAGACTGGGTGATGATTTCTGAGGAAACACTGTGATCCCTGTATCACCAGCTCACACTTGCTTTAGATAGAAGTTCATCAGTAGCGTAAGCCTTCAATGTGCATTGTTATCAGCTCAGTGCAGCAGAGGCAGAGCACTCAACGTGCGAGCCAGGAATACACTGCTTTGGGGTTATCCTCGTGAAAACCTCAGTTGGTGTTTATACATTCATTCACATACATATGCCCACAAGTTACAAGACTACATCACAGTTTTAAAACAAGGAAAAAAAGCCTTTATGCATTTGACTGCACGGACACTGCATTAGAAAGCACTCTGCAACAGAGCTGTTCTCTCTCAACAAATCCTTGTGTTCCCAGCATGGATCTCACACCTGCCCTGGCATCTCTAGCTTAGAGGATCACTGTGAAATGGAAGGGACATTTAAGGAGCCATGGTAATAAGAATCACAGAGCTTGGTAGGATAGTGGGATGGAAAGGTGAGGGTTTGTTTCATTTTTATTAATGAACTTAAGAGGAGGGAGGTGGAAGTCGCAGGCTGCTGCTGTCTGTCCACTGTTAGTGCTGGAGTCCCCAGGGGAATGATCAGTCTGGGCACTGCTACTGTCCCTCACAGGCTAATCATCCCCAAGCAGTGCCCACACTGCCAGTCCAGCACCCAAAATAAACCCCTGAGCTCTGGCTGACACATAACACCCAAGTCCTGGGCGCTGGCCAAACATCCGCCAGCACCTCCATCCAGATGAGCCCGTGACCACTCAGCAAGCTGCCACACTCAGCCTTGTCCCATGATTTGTGCTGTCCCCAGGGCACTTCATGCAGCTATGCTTTTTTTTTTCTTTTTTCTTTTTCCTTTTTTATTTTTTTTTCTTTTCTTTGGGGTTTTTCTCACTTCATTCCTAGCTGAGCAGACACCAGGACAGAAGTAGAATTGCCATATTTCTCCCCACTTGGAAATAGAGCTTATTCCTGAAAAGGGGGAAGGGGAGGAAAAAGAAGCCATACAAGGTGTTTGGCACTGCAGTAAGTATCACCAAACTGACGCTTCATCTGCTTTTAGCTTCAGTGGGTTTGGGTAGTTTGCAAAGTTAACCTTTGTCAAGGCGTTCCACAGCAGTCTTCCAGGGCCTGAACACAGCACCACATCCTCGGTGTGCACACCCACCTCTGGCATCCCCGGGAAATTGCACACAGACTGGGGAACTGCTGGTCCCTTTTTTTATACATCTGGTTTCTTGAGAATTGTTTTCTCATCTGTGAAAGCCATCTCTATCATGGCAAAGGAGCTGTGATTCTGTTGGCAGTAAAGAAAAAAAAAACAAATAACAGTCATAATTTCTCTCCTTTGACCTGGATTATGTGTAGGACATAATGATGGCATTCCTGTGCTAAGACTGTGTTAGCAGAGTCATCCTAATTCTGATTGGTAGGAGATTAATAGTGGCAATAAAGAAATTACTCCAGGTTTAGAGAATGGAAAAATCAACGTGGAACAAAAATTACTATTTCAGTCATCTATCTCCAGCAATAACAATCTTCAGTAAAGAAATAGAAGAATTTTTGTTATAATCTACTGAATCCTGAATATTTAAAGTGTGCAAGTATTTTGACATCTGTTCAGCAGCCTGCGGAATAATGAAGAAGAAATGGGGACTAAGGGGTAGCTGGGGAGGTGGTGGGAATTGAAAAAGCAGTTCCAAAACGTCTAGGAAAAAAAGTTTTGATTGGTTGGGGAACGTGATGGTGAGGAAGCCCAGTAGTGGCATCACCATCCTACCCACACCTTCACCAGCAGAGGGCTGCAGGGACCCGGTGACTCCATTCTGACTCAGAGGGAATGTGAGCATTGTGGCTTTTGGCCACCCAACACCCCATTGGGTGGGTACTTGCAGGCTGAAGAAGCTTCAGGCTGCAGGTTTGCTGGGAAGGGGTTCAGGCCAACTTTTGTGTCTAGGCAATTCCTAGGGAACACACTGGGCATTGTCAAAAGAGAAGGAGGAGGCAGGGGGAAGAACATAATAGACCTTTAGCTATTTTATGTTAACATTTATTGAGCCCATTACACAAATATATCTCATCCTGATACAGGCATAACGACTGCATTCTGTCAGCGCTGCAACTACTCAACAAACTCACCCTTCCTTATTTCTACAGCACTACCTGTGCAGTGCAAACACTATAAACCAAGAGGGGGGAGCACTTCCAACATGCCTAGTGAAGCTTGCACTCATAAAAACAGATGGGCAAGGTGGAAACCCATAGTTATACATGAATGGGGGCTCCCTAACGTGCCTGCAAATAAAATGACTTTGTATAAATAGCCATGGGAGATGACTAGGCTAATAAAAAAAATCAGGAAAGAAAAAGGGGACAAATTATTTTTCCCGGGTGTTCAGTCTGCTCGAGCTTGGAACAACTTCTGAAAACAAAGAGGAGGTGACGGGCACATTTCCTGCATTCCTGTGTGTCCCAGTTACTCCTGCACCAGTTGCATTTCCCAGTTGATATCCAAGTGTATGTATATAGTTTGTCTTTGTATAGGAGTGAGTGTGGTGGCTGTCAATCGTGCTCTTCCAGTATTGTAATTTAACAGATTATGGCTGTATGAAAATGATGTAAATAACTAGAAAAAATTAAACTGGATCTCTATGTCCTAGTTTTTGTACATACTGAAACTGCATGGTATTTAAATTATTGTTTGTCTCTGATGTATGCAGTTTCTTAAAAAAATTCATTTAAAAAAAAGTCTTCTGGTGCCTGTGTATTTTATCACCCTCTGTCCCAGTGGCTGACAGTGTAACACACGGAAGCACTCAAGGGTAGCAGCCAGGCTCACAAGCAGAGCAGGAAAGGGAGACTTCTCAGAGCAGATGGGTGGGACAAATCAGATGAGCCCCAAGCGCCGTGGCTGGACTGGTGCAGCTCAGCAAGGACAAGTGGTGCCTCAGCAGCTGAAGGGGTACCTGGCACCACCCTGGTGAAGAGCAAATCCAACAGTCTGCCCTAGACACACACAGACATCCAAAAACCCGACAAACAAACCCCATCTGTTGCCACAACGCTGCTGGTGCAGGCTGTGCTCTGCCAGAGCCACCTGCCAGAGTCAATGTGCAGCCACCAAGCAGCACCAGCAAGTGCTGCTGCTGCTCAGCAGAGGGGCCATTCCTGCACATCCGTATCTCGTGTCCCTATTTTTTGTTACTCTCCTTCCTGGAGTAGCTTCAGTGGGTTACAAGTGGAAGCCTCTGTGTAGTGAAAAGACATGGAAAAGCTTTCAAAAGAATAAATACATACCTTCAAACAGGCTCATGCCTCTTGCAAGGGTGACAGCTCTGCTGAGGCTCTTCAGTGTTTGGAACTGATGGTGCAAACATTCTGACCCTGAGGAGACGAGTGACACCCAGCATCCTCGCGTTAAGTGGCAGCTGGTAGCAGCTCCCCTCCCCTTACACAGAGAAGATTCCAGTTGCACAAAAATAAAGATCCATCTATTTTAACTGACCAAATTCTATTCCTTTCTCTTGCTGATAGGGAAACACAACATGATCAAAGCTCTGGTATTGGGCTTTTTTTGGTTTGCTTCCATCTGGGCAGCTTTTCACCTACCTCACAATCCTCATTTGTGTGTGTTTGTATGTATTTCCATTCTGACAGCCAACAAATTTGTGACTATCCTGTGAGATTTGGATAAATAAACAAAATTGTAGGTTGTGACTAAAGAACCCCTTCCCCCACATCGAGCTATGGCTTCCATAGAAGCAGTATATAGTGATTTGGTTACACAGGGTAATTTCTGTCCTTTAACAAGAAAATTATTGGTGAGAATACATTGTACAGGGAACGTGAGAATACAGTCCTAGCTCGTGCACTGAGACCTCTACAAAAGGGATGAGTTATGTTTTAATGGAAGCATTTCATAAAACCAGTCTAAGTGAAGGGATGTGTGTGTTCAGTGAAGTCCATGTAATTACTGGCAATCAAATTGCAATCCAATGCCATCTGTAGGCAGGAAACAGAGGGGGCTGGAAAAAAAATCAATTCTCCATTTAACAGACACACCTGCACAAACACACTCTGCTGTTTGGCAGTGCCTGGCTAAGAGCTCAGTGCCCTTAGCACAGGTGTAGGGCTGGACCGCTTTGCCATCATCTTCCTCACCTCCATTTATCCCCTTCGCTCCTTGGATCAGGATTCCCAGACAAGCAAGTCCGAGAATGACAGCGCGGCCATGCCCTGGTCACACAGTCGAGCTGGTCTGTGTGGGACAAAGCAGCGGCCCTGCTCCTGAGCCGGGGAGCTTCTGGTGGAGCTGTCAGGGCAAGGTGCAGGCGGGGCTACAGCACCCTCATGCCACACGGGCCGGCAGTGCCTTCAAATGGTACAAAGCTGCTTACAGAACCCTTCTCTGCACAAAACTCTGCTCTGTATCACAGTAATTTTATGACCCTTTGAATGACTGTATTTCAGCCTCTCTTTCTCCATGCTTTCCTGCTTTTCTTTTCATGCAGTCAGGCCCCTTAATAAAATCCAAACCACTCATCACTTTTCAAGCATCATCCTCTGACATCTGCCATTACTTTGCTTATCTGGAGTTTCCATCACATTTGGACATCAGCTGGAAAAGAATTGGTGGGTGCAGCACAGGAGAGCACAGACATGTGGCACCGCTCTAAACCTCTCTGGAGAAAAAGTATGGCTTGAGGGGAGAACTGGATCAAATTAAGCTTATTTTTCTTGTTTGCAAAGCCCATGAAGATACTTGGCAGGGTGAAGCTTGGGGAGGAGAGGTTTCACTGTCCAAAGTGAATGCTTCAGTGCTGTCTTTGGGGGGAAAAAAAGCATAAAGGAAAAACAAAAACAACAACCCAACACTTGTTGGGTTCTAAATGAACAAGCAAGTATGCAGCAAGCAGTTACATACTCAGCCAGTCATGGAGAAATTATGGAAATAAAGAAAAAATACCTAATTTTCTAACTTCTCAGGAAAAATGAACATCAGGTAACTTCTTATGTTCCTGCTGGATGACACAGAGGTTAACAGAAAACAAATAGCCAAGATAACCCCTTCCTCACCCTACTTAGCCAAAGATTTCAGTGGGAGGCTCAACTATGTGCAACATCAAAAGATTCTGTATTAGGAACTACTAGTCCATTGTACATGAATGACCAAACTTGGACTTCCATTAGAAGTGCCAAGTTGGACACCACAACTAGTGCACTGGTTTAGTTCAAGAGGTCCAAGAACGCTCTCCACAAACCCCAGGCTGGTGACAATGTCTGGAGGGACAGACCCAGGCTTCCCTAACAGTGGACTCTGCTCCAGGCTGGGACTTTAGAGGTACCTTGCCTCAACGTTCCCCTGACTGTCGCATGCTGGGGACAGTGGAAGCTCCCATTTTGCCATTCTGGTCCCTTGGGAAGCAGGGCTCTGAGCTAAAGCTTTATGTTCCACTGGGTGTATAAGCAGCTGAGCAATCACAAAATTTACCTGAGCCTAAGTAAGCCAGATTCATACTTCCAGTCTATTCAGGGAATTCAGGGCATCTTCTGCATCAACTGATTCCTTCATAAATCCACAGCTTAAGTTTGTGAATGGATCCATTATGAGACACACAAATGCCTCTCACCAGCAGTGAAGGAAGCATAGCATTAAACCACCAGGAACTCTCTTCAGAGCTCCCCTTCTTCAGCGTAGCCCACAATAAATAATGACCTCTGCACTGAAGAAACACTCCTGATCCTTCTTGGTACACAGGACTGAAAAAGCCACACACAAACTTCAGGTAGAGATTACAGTGGAGCAGCATTTGGGGATCTATCCCACATAAAATGGGATGTTTAAGTAAAATTGCTGTTGTTTATATGGAAACACAAAGTTTTTTTACTGTGAGGATAACCGAGTACAGGTTGCCCATAGAGGTGTTAGACTCCCTCTCCTTGGAGACAGTCAGAAGCCACATGGACATGCTTGGTCCTGGGCAACCACAGGTCCCTGCCAACTTCAGTCTTTCTGTGGTTCTGTAAAAGTTGATCTCGCTCTTCTGTACAGCTCCAGGCCTACCTACTGATAGAGAAAGGCTTCCTTAAATTAAAAAAAAACCCTCTGGAGTCTTCAGTCAAAAAGTAATTGGAGGAACACTCATTGGCAAGCCTGGAAGCAGTAACACTGACTGGCATTTCTAATCCTGATTCAGTGCATCTCTCTTCACAGAATATGAGTTTTGATTCCCTTTCAGGACTGAAACAGCTGGACCCCTTTGCTGCTTGTTTTTAAATGACCAAGTAATCTGCCGTGTAAAGGTGCAGTGATGCACCCACCCACACCTTTGGGATTGTGTGAATTGGCTGTGCAGCCGGGGGGAATCCTTCACACGGGCAATCTCTCAGACTGCACCCGGGGCCATTATTTGAAACACTTCTGCACTGCTTGTTACAGAATGCAGGGCTGTTGTTAACAGAACTTGCGTCTTCCCTGTGCACCTGTAATGGGTTAAAGTTCACGACTGGGTGGAAACACCAAAAATGTAGTGGTTATCACATTCGCCAAATTTGTTTTGTGAAACGTAGTGAGGGGATCTATCTTTTTCACTATGGAATAGGATTAGAAAAAAAGGCAAAACAGGCTCAACTTAAAAATAGAAACAGTTAGATTTATTAACATACACTAAAGGGCAAACAAAAAAAAAAAAAAAC
>WBMY01003814.1:0-19914 GCA_013397315.1 Donacobius atricapilla | reverse complement strand
GCGCCTCGCCTCTCCCCTCTCTGCAGCATCTGCCAGGCTCAGAGACCCAGTTCGGCTCAGCTCGGCTCCCCCAGGGCCAGTCCTGGCACAGCCGCCCCAGCCCGACCCCAGGGGCCGGTGGGGCCTGAGCCGGGCCCCTGCTTCCCTGACATTACCTCATGGGTGGGTCCGTCAAAAGAGAGAGTGAGACTTCCCAAGATTCCTGTATTTAAGCGGTGTGTCCCAGGGGTGTACACTTTTTACCTGATTGGCCAACTTGGCTGTCAGTCCCAAAGCAGATCACTGATTGGTTTTTTACCGTTCACGCCAAACCAATACAGCACCTTACCCAGTTCCTGTGCCTGCACTAGGAAAACAAGCACACATCCAAAGGGAACTCCATGGATCACACCACAGCACAGGCATAACAATGGGTTCCAGACACAAACGCGCTTTTCCTGAACTGGCTGAACTTGGGCATGCCAGCAACACCATCAGCAAGGCCTCAGCATCCAGCAGAGATCATTTCCCCAGGATTTTAGGGGTAACCCCAGCCAAGTGCCAGGCTTCCCCACTTAATGTGCTGCAAGGTAAACCTAACCCAGTTTAAAACAAAAGTTTCTCAAGCATTTGAAGTCTTCACAACATCGACTGCAAGCTAAACACACGCTCAAATGCAATGAGCATCCTCGGGACTTGGCACACTGAGCACCAATTTGAGCCAAATAACAGCTAAGCAACACATTCTTATGTACAATTCCCTGGTCTATGCAAGAGGTAGAAATAGAATTTTACACTTTTACAAGAAAAACATCAATTCCCCAGCAAATCTCTATCTATGGCTAATCACTCTCCTTTTACTTACATCATGAATAAAATTCCTGCATTGAATTCATTTTGAAATCTGAACCAAACAAGAATCAAATTACAACAGCTTCAAGCTAAGCACTCAGCAGAGCCATAGGTTATCACTGGACTGTAATTCTGAACTATATTGGCTCATACCACTGATTTTCTCCATGCCTGCACACTTCTCTAAAATATCTTCCATGAAGAGCAAAGGAGATACAGCCACAGAGAGCTGTCTGACAGATAAAAAGAAAGTATTTCAAAACAGTTCAGAAAAGAATGTCACCTCTAGTCATTGTGATGTCCGGTACCTCAGATTTGGGAAGCTTCATTTATCTGAAAATTTATAGTGTTAAAAGAGTATGATTACATTTTTAGCAAAAGCATGCTTGTTCACACCCAGCAGGCTGACATTCAGTAAATTCATCATACAGACACTTCCACACAGTAACTAGTTATATCAAGTATAAAATGGCATCCTGAAACATTTTTAAATTACAAGTAAATCTGTTTACCTTGCTTCAAGAGTTAGGTTTACTTCTGCAAAAGCAAGCCAGCACACTGTGCAACCAAAATACTGTAGCTGGATGAACAAATAACACTTCAGGCATCATCACCCCACCACTAAGTATCTTCATTCCATCTGTATTTATTGAAAAATATTTACATATTGGTCACCATGCTTTAATAGCATTTTTACACAAAAGGGTTAATGAAGAACATCACACTAGGAAGGGGAAGGCTGGTAATACATCTTTTCAGAAGTCTTTTTTTTTCCCAAGCTGTCACAAGCCAAGAGAGTTCTCAGACTGAGTGTGCCGGAGTCCCGCAGTGCGTGCGCCACAGATCCACAGCTTTGCTGACAATGGCGTCGGTGTTGTCCTGAGGAATCTGCAAAAGATTGGGACAAGGTGCCTGCTCAGAGCACTCCATTCCGGCTGTTTCATTTAAAATAAAGATTCTGAATTTCCAGTTCAGATTTTATCTCATTATAAAAAAGAAAGCAAACCCAGAATCCCATCTCCCTGTCCTCCCATCCCACCATCCCTCAGTCCTGCACACACCATATTACATCCAGGTTTTGGACAAAAAGCTTTTATTTCCAAAATGCTGATAAGCAGCCAGGCATCTCACACTTACACCAGGCATGACTCACACTGCCTATCCATGAGCACAAACTGTATCTCATAAAACTCACTTGGGTTACACTGGGACCCTACAGCCCTGCTGACATGGCTCCTTACTATTCAGGGTCAGGAAAGTTCAGGGTCAGGTTCACGAACCCATCCTTAAATCAACAGAAAACACACCTTGAGTCTACAGATTTGTACTCAGGCAAGATGCAAAAAAATGGTGCCAGAAACCAAACCTTCTAAGAAGTCTCCAGAAAAATGAACCTAACTTGACCTGCACTTACTTTCACAGAAAAAAACCCTTTAATATCACAAGGAATGTTAGTTCTGTACAAACATAGACAATACATTCTCCAAGCCTAAAAATCACTTCATTCTATGGAAGCCTTAACTCCTGATAGAAGAAGTTATCATTCTCATTGCTAAGCATTCTCCCTTCACCTTGGTACTGCTACACCGCTCTCAGTAATGTAATAATATCCTTTGGTACAACTGCAGCAGACAAGCAATTCAGGCTAAAATAGTTATAAGGTATAAAAGGTAATGCAAAGCATAATTAGAGTACTTACATTTTCTAAAAACTGCGTGATCTTCTCTGCAGAATTCAGCGCTATTATCTTCATTTTAAAGGTTAATAATATCTCCACAGCAACAAACACAAGAATCTTGCAGGATCCACTTATAACTTTGTCCCAAACTCTACAAGAAAGTGAAAAGGAATCACTAAATATTATTGCAGTGTTTCTCTGCTTATTTCTCTGCTAAAACAGCCTTTGTAGAACCATCTCTCTCCATCCAGATAATTTTTCTGAAGAACAGCAGTGTATTGAATTATTCAGGTAAATAGAAGACATTTTATCAACTCCTCAATCTGTACAGAGCAGAGGGATGGCAAGCAGTAATTGGTATGTACTGATACAGTGTGCTGCTGTTTAGAAACTGAACTGTTTACAAGCTCAAGTACAAAAAGGAAATCTTGGCTTAATAGCCTGGACTGTAACAACTACTCTACTGGACTACACAGCTACCAGGATGTGTGGCAGAGACAAGAATTTTTCATAGTGCAAAAAAAGAAGAAATTACTTCATTAGCATGCCTAATAAAGATACTCTTCAATCAGCTAAGTTGCTAAGAATTCAAAGGGATGTAATACTGAACTACTACATCTCAAGCAGGTAAACATTCCAGGTCATGGCTGTATGACATACAAATATGACCATGAGCAGGGTCTAGCCCATGATGTTTAAATTAGGCACAAGGAACAACTAATAAGTCTTCCAATCCATCCCACTGTGCACAGACACTCTCCCCTACGCACTCCTACCTCTCATGTGAAATGGTACCTGTAGCTCACAGTTTCAAGAAAACCTGAAGGGTAGGTGTCCAAAGGCTTCAGCAACAGAACTCTTGGATGAATATTAAAATGGATCATCACTACCAAAATAGCCTGCAACAATTTGAAATCATCCTTCATCCAGCAGCTCCCTCTCAGGCCCAGCTCAAGAGACTCGGGATAAAAGATAACACAAAACAGTGTGAAACCATCTGTCAGATGGCAGCTTTTATGGGCTGACATTATTTTTAGTTCTTGAATTTTAAGAGCTGTGTCAAAAGAGTTTCTGAGGATTACAGTTCTTGCTCCTTTTGGACACTAGTTCAAAGTAATTTTCCTTTCAAATAAAAACATGGGGGAACAAAGATCACACACTATCCTCCCTAAATTCTAAATATAGTAACACCAACTGAAAAACATCTGCAGCCCATCTACGAATTTGGATCTATGAGTGTGCTCCTTCCAGGGACAACTCAATTTTTGTATGACCTCTCTCAGAAGAATTTGCCCTTCAACCCAGAGTGCCAGGAGAGCACAACACAGGCACGACACAAACTTTGACAGCTGAACTGAAGTGTAGGATCACACTTTTACTCAAGGAATTAAGAAGGGAGAGCCCAACCAAGAGCCATTAAGATGATGAAGGGACTCCTAGGAGGAAAGGTGAGAGAGCTTAGATTGCTCAGCCTGGAGAGGAGAGGGATCTGGGGAATCTCATCAATGTAAACAAGTACTGGAAGAGAGAGCGCAAAAAGGAGGGAGCCAGGACTTNACTTGGAGTCTTTAACTGGTTTTACTTTCAAACCAGCACACCAGTAATGCCCAGTGAAGGGATCTGAGGCAACAGGCACAAACTCAAACACAGGACTAGATTTTAACTTATAAAAAAGAAAGGAGTAAAACAAATGCTTAAGATCCTCTGGACTATTCTGAAAGTAGAAGGAAACAAAAAACCCACATGGACAGACAGGGGAAAAGAAGAACAAGGCACAGCCAAATTCTTTCCCCTTTGCAATTTAGTTTTAATTCCCTGTCTTGCTATGATTAAACAATTATTATAATCCCCACAGGGAAAGGAACAACACACAACCCAAGATCAAAATCTTACTGCTTCATTTGTGGTTCAAGCATCCCAGGACAAATGATCACTCCAAATATTATTTTGCTGTTGAATTCAGGTCTAGGAAGCTTTACGCAAGGACATGAGAAAACTGAGACAACAGTTCTGTTCCACACTGTACAGGTCATCCCTGTTTACTTCTAAATTTTCCTTCAAAAACACATCTGTTTAGAACACAAGAAAAACTTCCCCAGAAGTTACATCAGAACTGTAATTATGAGTGACAATTACAGAGAGTAGCAGATCTCAAAAACAGGAAATAATTTTTAAAGTTCATATTAAAGCTCATGTTAATTTGAAAACCAACTTACTAATCCTAATATAAAATACCTAGTCTTCTTTCATTATTTTGCTTCCAATTCTTCTGACTTCAGTCTCCATAATTACATTAGGTTACATGCTATGCTCAGAACACTCTATATTGCTTTCCTGCATTTTTTAGTCTGATTCCAGAACAAATGTTTCAGCAATGGCAAAACGGATGCAGTATCTAAATCACCCGTGTCTTAACAAATTTTGAAAGATGGTACACAGAAACGTGAGATGTCTAACCAGCTGTGTCTGCTGCAATATTTTTCCCTTAACATTTCCAGCTATCATTACTCTCAGTACAACTCCACCAGTGACAGTAATTAGGAATGATTGTGCAACACTGTGATCAAGAGTCAGAACCTTGTCTGTACCGGCAAGGCCAGGAACAACAACATAAACTGTTAAAAGTGGAAAAAAGCCACAGTAGTTTCAAGGAAGCACATTTTCCGATGATCCTATTCCAATACAGCAGTCTTTATACGTTGTGTATCTACTGATGGTAACTGGCGTCTGGCTTTCACTTTTCTAATAGCAATCATTTAAGGTCAAGGTTTATGGCTAGAGACTGCAACTTTTTACCTGTTCTTTGACACTCCTGGAGAGGGGGAAAGTATAAGAGAAACATTGTGAAACTGCCTACAGCCCTACTCAGGAATGCAAAAAAAAAAAGAAATACATATTCTGAACTAAATCCACTATGTTTTGTGTGACTATCATCCTCTGTGAAATACAACAGTTCAATTAACCACAGGAACACTCTTGCAGGTGTTTCTTGAACACTGAAGCAGTATTGACAACCACAAGGAAAAATAAAAACAAATAGGAAGCTATAAAGGCAAAGAGCATGACAAGGATTATACAAACGAAACCATTTACTTTTCACTGAGCTGCTTCTATAGACAAGATACAACTGACTCTGTGTGCACCTGTGTGTGAAGGGAACCTCAGGAACTCTCTGAGGTTCCTGCACCACAACAGAGCAATAGTACACAAGAGGCATCACAGCACTGCTGCTCTCTCTTTTTCTCACATATTACCATTAACCTCACAGTTTTTCCCTACGCTGCAGGGTAAACACACTCAACCTTATTTCCTGGTTCTGCTCCTCCAGCTATCCAGGCAAGAGGTATCTAAGAAGAACAAATGCTTTCTCCTCTGCCTGCACTTCTGGGTGTCCTTCCAGAGGTAACTGAGCATTGAGGGATGCGATGAGGCTCACACAAATCTCACCCCAATCTACCATGATCTTGTGCCCATCCATTTGCAGACATGGGAAGCAGCTCAGTGAGACAAAGGCAAAGTGAATTAAGTTTCTCTGTAGTAGCAGCCCACATGTACATTCTTATGCCCTCCTGCTCCACAGTAAAATTAGGGTGTTTTCCTTATTTCTGTTGTTTCTGTTAACAAATTACATTTTTACAACCAAATGTAATTTATGCAGGGCACGGGGATCACAGATGTAAAACTACAGAGTTGTATTGATATATGAGGTAGTGCCAGTTTGAAAGTCGTAAGAAGTCAGGAGAATGAGCAAATTCTTTGCCAGCAGCAAGTCACCAGAGACTAATAACCTAACACCACCCAGCCCAGGCCAAGCCTTCAGTGCAGAGTACAAACAACATTAGGCAGGGGCCTGAGACATGAGTGGCATCATTAGGCTGTAAAACTGCCTGGCTCATTCACAATTACAGCAGCAAAGCTATGCTGCTTCTGCTGGATCATCTGGGCTGACAGTGCCGGATTAAACTGGCAGCCAAAGTGCCATTTTGCCCATAGAGCTGAAGTCACAAACAGGAGCCCAAGGTTTAAGAGCAGGGATCTCCAGCTGAGGGCCCTCACAGCACCATTGGAAAGCTTTTCACTCATGGGCTTACCAAACAGATGAGCAGATATGCTGCTGCACAAATCAAACAAACAATGGGCAATGATGAGTACGAAAACAAAGGGGTGATCCAGTTGTCTCCCTTTATCAGAGAGAAGCACACCTTTCTGTGCCTCTCAAACCTCTGCTACAGGCTGGTTCATACTCTAGGAAGCACCCTGTCTATATTCCAGGTGGTATACAGAGTCTTTGAAATGGCCAGTCTGCTCCTCCTTGTTAGCACTGTGACACCTTTAAGAAGTTTGTTAAGTTCATCACGTAAGATGCCAAGTGTATTAGACACTGCATAAGCTCAAAGCAAAAGTTGCCACATGAAACCTATCTCTTCGTATTTTCCAAGCCCACTTAAATTAAACTGATGCATAAATTTTACCTGTACTTGAAGTGTGCTATGAAACAGTATTTATACTGAGTGATAATGCCTGTCAGGTGCTGGTATTGTGCAACTTCATCTCACCATTACCAGGTAAAATTTCTGCACAGCATGTACAAGTCTTGTACACCTTAGAGAAAAACAAACAAGTAAACAAAACCATGAAATTTAGATTTATCTGCTTGGCAGAGAAGACTACAGTTCATAGAAAGCAAGCAGCCTCTCTAAGAAATGCAGTGCTAAATCATAAGTGAAAATAAATCAAGAAAGACTGTGTTCAGATAATCTCTCACTTGACAAGAAAGTAAGTAAAATTCACAGGAGAACCGGAGACCTTCAAACCTCACAGTTTCAACACTGACATTTGGATGCATTTCAGATAAGCACTGGGACTTCTAGATCCTAATCCAAACTGAATTTCCAAGCATTAATTAAGTTCATCTGTCACATACTACCCATGTCACATACTACCCATGAAGTATGTTATTTCCTCAGTGAATAAGGCCATTATGATTACAACTGAATAATTCACAAACCTAAACTGCCAAGAAAAAGCGCACTTTCATCATGTTCCCACAAGAACTGTGGGGAAAAGGGATTGTTCTGCCATCAGAAGTACCAACATTGAAATTTGTTTTTACTCCAGAATGATACAAAAAGACAGTATTTTGATCTTTGTCAGGGGGAAAAAAGTATTAAAAAATTCCAGGTAATCAAAATATTCTATGTCAGTAAGGTAAAACAGTATATAGGAATGTTAAAGATGTATACTGATTAGACAAAATATTCCATATAAATAATGATTAGACAAAATATTTCATATAAATAAAACCGATTCAAAATGGTAGACACTTGAAACCAAATATACTGGCAAGATGAAACATGGAATTAAAATTCTTCATCTAGATTTTTCCTTTTACACCATCAGGATGACACAGCTCCACTAAATTTTCAATTTTCAACAGATTTTTTTTTTAAAAAAATCATCTTCCAAGAGCAAATCTGCTCTGATACAAATTCCTCTCTCAGCTCTTGTCCACACCCATAAGATCCAGAAGCAAAATTGAATCACATGAGCTCTCAACTGTAACAAGCATCCTATACTACGCATGCTTACCTAATTTCTGCAGTCACAGAAGTAGTAAAAGCTTACAATTACCACACCACACACCATCACTAAGCAGACAAGACTATTTTGGACCCTTATAGGGGACTGATGAGAAGAACTTGCCATGCAACAATTACTATGTTGTGCCTAAAGGTCTCAATCCTTCACAAAATGTTTTCTTCTCTCAAACATAATCCTTGGCAACAATAAAACCTACAGAACCTCAAATATCATCGTCCAACAAGAGCAGAGAGCATGATTTCTAATCTTACACGTTGTTCCCTAAAATCTTCTTGTTCATACAAGGGTAAATAAAACATTTTTTAAAACAGTCATTTTCCACTTTCCTCCATGGAACATGAAATCCCAGATAAACAAACATTGCATCCACTATTCAGATTATGACCAACTTTACCACTGTAAAAGCAATTTCTAATAAGCAATTCACAAAGCACTCTTTCTATGCTAGGTTTCTATTCTAGTCACTGAAGTCCTGTGACTCCCTCAAAGTAAAACTTCCCTCGAACATTGTTACTTCCTAAAGTTTTCAGACAGCTGAAAATTACACCATTGTTTTCTCAGTGCCACATTCTGTTCAGCTACCAGCAACTCTTATTAATGCAGAAAGATGTTTCTCTACATTGACCTTGAATTTCCTGCTTTCCAAGAGTTCTCAGGCAGCAGAATTAGAGAAATCATACAAGCTTCACTTCAAAAGCCCTTCAGTGAAGTGTCAAGAATTTTTCCCTTTTAAAAGCTCAACAACCTATTTCTAACTGTAGAATCCTGATATAATCCACTATTACAGTAACTTTGTAATATTCAACTTGCCCTAGTACTTTTTAAAATAAACATTCTGTCATGGTTGCTCAGCCAGCAACTGAGCAGCAGACAGCCACTCATTTACTACCTTCACCAGTGGGATGGGGGAAAAATTGGAAAGGTAGAAGTAAGAAACAAACTTGTGGGTGGAGAAAAAAGTTTCATAATTAAATGAAGTAATAATTTCCAAAAAATTGTAAGGAAGAGAAGAAAAACATAACAAAGAGAGGAAAATAAAACCTGAGACAAGTGATGCAACTGAGAACAGCTGCCCACCACCTCGACTGATGGCCAGCAAGTCCCCAGGCAAGTGCTCCCATCTGCCAACCTCCTCCTCAGCTTATAACTGCAGAGCATGACGCCACATGGAATGGGATATCCCTTGGGTAAGCCGGAGTCTGCTGTCCTGGCTGTGTCCCCTCCCAGCCATGTTCTTGTGCAGCCCCAGCCTCCTTGCTGGTGAGGAGCAGAATGATGCTGCGTAAGTGCTGCTCTGCAGGAACTAAAACATCCCTGTGTTCCAAAATACAGACCCATACCAGCTACTCTGAAGAAATCCAACTTTATCCCAGCCAAAACCCATACACCTTCCCAAAATCTTTTTCATCTAACACTAATACAATATTACAATCACTCCCTAGGCACAGATTTTTGTCAAAAAGCCCAAAAACTGACTACCATTCATCTATGTAACACTGACAGAGGGCTTAGAGTTCTACACCCTAGGAGGCACAAAGTGTCCAACAGAATCAGCTGGTATACTTAGCTCCATTCTTTTTATTTTCAGTGGGTGAAATGATCACACAGAGATTATCTTGCATCAGTAACAAGGAGAAATAAATCCAATTTTATCATTTCCAAGTTAGCAATAAAGTTAACACCAAAGTCTTACAGATAAAGTATGGAAAGCTCTTTGCCTGCTAGTGATGACAGAATGCTGAAATTGCCACGTAGTTACAAACAGAAAAGAAAAAGAACTTGCCTCTGTAAACTAGATTCAGGTAAACATCCTGCAAAACACTTTTTGAACCAAAGATCGTAGGGAAGTTTGCTCATTGCAGCACAGGCTTTCAGATGCGTCAGCAGTCTGTTATCTTCAATGCTCAAATACTGCTCCAGAATTTTTGGCTGAGAAAGAATTAGAAAATTTTAGGTAACTCGTATCAGAATACCTTCATAGCTAATTCACACTGTAAGACAAGCACCGTCTTAAAAATTCAACTGGTGCAAAATAACATATTAAAACAATGTACCTTCATTATTTTAGTTGTTCCAAAATACAGGTCTTACTGACTTTTGCAATTAACTAATTCTGTACTTAACCAACCTCAGCTTCCTTAAATTGCTGACCAGTAGCAGAACTTCCAAGATATGCAGTATTCCCTAGTGCAAGGAGGTGTTTCAGAGCTTAAGGCAATGTCGAGATTAAACGTGCCCTAATTACTGCTACCTTCACAAGTAAAATTGAGTTTCGTTCACTTCAAACCTAACTGCCTTAGCACACATCAAAAAAAATCTACACACAATCCAGCAAAACCCAAAAAATCAATTCTGAAAGCAAATCCCTGTGCAATCCATTAAAAATTGGACATTGATTTACTGTTTAAAAACCCTAAGTATTTCAGGCATAAGCATGTGGATAATTTTTTCATCTTATTTAAATTTCAATGTAACACAATACACATTTTCATAAATTCTTGACTATCTTTGTGCTTTGTCATAGTTAGGCAAACTGCTAAGGACTTCAGCTGTCAAAGGCAGAAACCACTTCCTTTGCCCATATTCTCAACTACTAAGTCTCAGTACCTTGACTGTGTTACCAAAAAAAACTACGGAGGGAGACACTTGGCAGTCATTACATCATATGAACACACACTTTAAAAATATTCCTTTCTCCTTTGAACTGGTGGAGTTGAATGTACCACCCAGAGAAACAGGAAGTAGGTTAAAAAATTATTTTTTAGTTCCAAAAGAACTAACAAGGGCAGGTATAATTTTCTACAGCAAATTTCTGTTCAGAAATTGCTGGTGCACATGTACTCGATATTTTACCTCAGAGGATATTGTTAACTGAAAGCTCCTTATCTGTTAAGGCTATTTGATGAATTACAAGAGCTCTCATAATTTTGATAAGAACACATTACAATCTAATTTTATGAATCAGTAAGACAGAAATTCAAAATGAATATTCTATGATAGCGTTTAAATGATCGGTGCTAAAAGAAAACTACTCCACTTTTTATTATAACTTGATTTGCAACATAATCTTTTTCTGAAGACAGAGGACTCTGCTCCATTTATAAAGCAAAACTGTGCTTCGTCTATCATCCAATGAGCAGCAATATGAATGTCAGAGACGCAGCCTAAAATGTAGCAGACGTACATCAAGATGTTCTTCGCTTTTGACATTTTTAATTGTTTAAAGAAAATTCTTAAGTGACTAATTTGTGACATATATAATTCAACTAGATACAATATAACCTTTAGACAAAAAGATAATTTAAAATTACCATGTAGCAAACATAAACAATTTCTAATGTTACATTAGACAGGGCAGCACAATCACAATGCAAAAAGCACTCCCTCCCCTATTCTCAAAATAGCTGGTCGAACAGAATCCAAAGGGTGTCACTTCTGATGCTCCAGTTGTCTCCCTGTATTAATGCTTTCCATGACTGCTTCTCCTTGCAAAAAAAAAAAAAAATTTCTTTTTTCCTTACCAGTTGTTGCAATGAATCTTTGTGCTTGCTGTTCAGCTGACTCACAAAGCAACTGACAAGCCAATAGCATTCTATAGGATCCTCTACCATCTCCTCCATTGCTTTAGCAATAGCAAGAAACACTTCATCTTCAGGTTCCTGAAAAACAAAAGAAAGAAAGTGAACCACACAGAAGTACTGGACTGTTCTGATTTAAATTATTCTTATATTCCTTTTCTGTCCTATGTGGGGAAAAAACAGGAATCAACTAACAGAGAGCTGTTCTGATGTTCCTAAATAAGACACCCGGCAGCAGCTGCACGGTGATGACAGACACCTGCTCAAACAGAGCAAGTAAGACTTGTCTTGCTTTTAAAACCAAAACATGCTTCAGTGCATAGAAAGTCTTAAATACTACTGGGATATGTCTCTGCCACACAGACTGCTGCAATACACATATATCCCTACTTGAACTCTCTGCATTCAGATGCACAAAACAGTCAGTAGACTTCTGTTTGTTACTCAAACATTTCAAAATATTTAGATCAATCCGACGTCTCTTTATCTCCCTCTGCCTCTACAATAAAACACTTGCACTACTATCAAGAGTAACCTCTCATATGTTTAAAGGGACAGTGACTACTCTAGAAGGGAGGAATTTTCAGCCCACTGCATCACATGCCAATATCAAGGAAATTCTCTGCTGGAAATTTGCGGGGTAGGACGACCACATTCCTAGGAAATGGTAAGGGTATGAAAACATTCCTTCCTCTGACAAGAGAATGCTGCAGGTAATCCTCCAGTTCTAAATATTACTGAATTTTCCATATTACCTTGAACCTTTTTTTTTATTTTGAACTTTTCTTTAAGTACTTATGTCAAAATTTGTGATTATGGAGAAAAAATTACAAATTTAGCTGGGCTAGAGTAAACACAGATAAAATAATTACAGGACGAAACCCACTTAGAAAGTTCCATGGCTCCTTTCATCATCTCCTATTTCATGGAGAAAAGAAAGAACCATGCATTGTTTTTATCATCACACTACTAATTTACCATTACAACACAGCCTTGTTTAACCATATGCATGTACACTGTGAACAGCAGAGTACGTGCATTACCTGACAGACGCCCAGGTCAGTTCAGACTAAGAAAAAAAAGGAGGACAGTACACTAAAGTCTAGATTTAAAAACAGATAATTTAAATATTTGATGCAACTTGCATTAAATCACTGCTTGTACAGGCTCTGAATTACCCTTGTTCCAGGACATGTAAGAACTTATGAGCTCCAATGAGATGATGTCATTTTCATTTCAGAGCTATAAAGAAACTGAAGTGCCCTGAAGTACAAAAGCCTTCAAACCTAGCAGGTAAAATGTACAAAAGAGATTTTAAGGCATAAAGTCTTACATAAGTACTTAGGGGAAGGAAAAGAGAAAAGCACTTCGACTAAAATTTCTTATTTTATACTGGCACTTCTCTGTTTTCCATTCACGTTACCTCCTCTATCTACAAGCATTTGTGGGGTGACTTGCAGTTCAGTTTCTCACTGGTTATCATTTCAAGTTCAATAAAGTACCGTATTTAAAAGACTGTTAAAATTGCCACTGACCAGTGGAAAAGCTACATTTCGAGGCAATTTTCCTGATTCCAGTTGATGTATGCGGAGAAAAACATCAACCTGTGGGGTAGAATCATTAATAAACCGAATGACACGAAGAGCATGGTGAATATCCCAGTACTGCTCCTTCCGGTACTTCATCACCAAAGCATGAGATTCGTGGTGAGGAGGAATAATTCCTTAAAAAAAAAAATTAAAAAAATAAATGAAAAGAAAAAATATCAACAATTGCAAGGAGGAGTCCTACTTGTTACTTTTCATACCTATCTAGTTTTCAGTACAGTACTAGTTGTATATTTGTGCCCAGCTTCCATTTATTTTGAAAACAAAGTCAGTGTAGAATGATTTTTTATATACTTAGCTGTTTATTTTCGCAAATTCTACACTTTGTCTGAGATGACAGAGAATATGTACATGCAAGTAACTGATGCAAAGACACTGTTCACTGCAGTATAAATTACTTTACTGCCAGTAAAGTCTTTCTGCACTGTATCAGAGATTAATCCTCCTTAAATGACATTCAAAAACCAAAATCAATCAGTTGAATCCATTAAAGATTAAAACTTAAGAATGCCACAAGTCACTTGTAAAGTAACTTTCGTTATTTTCTTAGCACAACACAAATATCTTTTCTAGTTTCCTGGGAGAAAAAAAAAATTTAAAAGTACCTAAGTAGAAAGGCAAAGAAAATTACACCGCATCTCCAGAAGAGATACTTGCCATTTCACTCAATCCTTGCCCTTACTCAAGACTCAATCTTGCCATCCACTGACATTCACAACAAAACCGTCACAGACTTTAACAGAAATAAAAACCGACATACACCTAGGCAAAAAAAATGCCATTTCCCTATCATCAGTGAAGCAGAATTTTTCCCAGTGTAGAAACCCACGAGAACAAAGTAATCTTCAAAAGTCAGTTCTGAAACAAGCTACTTGCTCCTTTTACCTCTCATTTAAAGAAAAAAATATTCCTGCCAAGTGTTAAACCATGAAATGGCTGAGTTGAGGAACAAGCACATCAGACAGAAAATGATCTTTTCTTTTCCAGCTGCAAACCTATCTGTATTTCAAAAGCTGGAAGAAAGCAAGATATTTTTCATGACATACCAAAAGAGAGTCAACAACATAACTGTACGTACATACTGCCAAACTGCTCTCCTCAAACACAGAGGACAACCTCAGGCAGGCAAACCAAAGCTGAAACAACAGAGGGGTGTCTGGAAAAACTCATGAGTCATCCCTGAACAGGAAGGTAACAGAGGCATTGCTGACACACCACATCACCTGGGACATCAGCAAGCCTTGGTACATGTCTGAGAGAGTTTTGCTGCCACGACAGACTTCCTTTTCTTAAATTATTAACATTATTTAGAGGTCATGCAACACCTCAGACCAGAAGTGGACTGGGCTGTGGTTCCAACCATTTAGGGAGAGGTATTTTGCACTGTCCTTCTCAATACCAGTTTTTCTGACAACTGTTAACACTGAAATGCAGCGTAAGGTAAGTCCCTGAGCCTCTGTTCACCCAAGGCATGTCACAGAAGGACAGTACGAATACTTGAAATCATAGACTATCACGAGTTTGAAGGGACCCACAAGGATCACTGAGTCCCCCTCCTGGCCCTTCACAAGACCACTCCAAAAAATCACACCGTGTGCCTGAGGGCAGAGTTCACTTCTTGAACTCTGTCAAGCCTGGTGCTGTGACTACTTCCCTGGGGAGCCTGTTCCAGTGCCCAACCACCCCTATGGGTGAAAAATCTTGTTCTGATATCCAACCTCAACTACCCCTGAAACAACTTCACGCTGTGAAATCAATCACTCTGGGTTTTGATTTATTAAAATATGAATATTGATCTAATATCGATGTCCAGTTGTGATGGACAAAGACTCTGTAACAGTTTAAAGTTAGAAAGCATATGTTTATTATGACAGCGGGCAGCACGTGGGATAGATCCCTAATGTGCACTGCAAAGATCACAGGTGATTACAAGCCTTTTATTCACAAAAGTGTTGAATACACAAAACACAAACGTATATTCATATCCCTGTCACCTCCCATTCCCCACTTCGTATGCTCATTGGCAAAAAGCTATTAAGCATGTGTAGTTTGTTCCCTGAAATGGGCCAGTGGTCTTTTTATGGGGAGGGGTCATCAAAAGGAGGAAGGAAAATGAGTCTTTCTCGTTCTGACCTTTCTACCTTTTCAATGCAAATGGGACAAATGAATCCTTGGTAGAACTCCTGGTTTCCTGTCTCCGAGACTGTTCAAAGGGTTTCTGCATACAGGAGGTTTGCAACTGTCTTGTGTTCCTGGTTGATTTATAAGTCTCTGTTTTTCATTATAAGCAAAGAACATAAACAAACATAAAGTTGACAAGTAATTAGTTATTTTGCTTACCTAAAATCCATTTTCTTTTAACTACCCTTTAACTCTTAATTAGTTTCAGCAAAGCTTATCTATCTACTTTAGCTAATTCAGCAACATCTATTTTTAACTACAATCTTAACTTTTCTAAAATTCTTAATTCTTCAAAATTAGTGCCTCAGTTTAAAATACAAAATACTTTTAAGAACCAGTATAATTTTCCATGCGTTGACTTAGAAGGTATTTTGTGTTATCATACGATTCACAGATCCTTTATCTAAAGCAGCCCAAGACCTGGCTCTGCAGTGAGCCACAATTTTGCAAATGAACATATTTTGCCATTATAATGCTGGCTGAAGGATTCTGTAATGAGTTGCTTGTCCAAAACTCCTATGCTATATTCCCCACTAATGATATTTTAAAGGATGCTGACTACTTCACTAGTGCCCAGAGAACAATAATCTTTTTAATGGCAGAGCCTTTTATCAAGCAGGACTACTCTGTAACTTCAATGCCAAGAACTTCAAGTTTTGGAATTAGATTGTCCCTTCTGTGCACTATTCATTTACTATCTTTGCCAAAAAAAGGCTTACAAGTCCACATAATCAGAAATACGAAGCCACAACTTTCAAAACATAAACAGTGAAGGGGGAAAAATGAATTAAAAAATTAAAATTTTTTAAACCCCTCCTGTCTGCAAGTGGACATCGTCTTGCATCTAGTCAACCAATACACTTGACCAGTTAGTGCAAAGTCATTAGTACTTTTTAATTAGTCATCCAACTAGTGCACTTCTAGGAAAATATAATCTATTTATGTTTTTTAAAGTTTCTGGGGATACCATTAACTTGTCTTCAGCCTTGTATCTTCTTCAATAGCAAATACAATTCAAAGCCAGAAGCAAAACCATAAGAAACCAATATTCTGCAGAACACAAAGCTTCTCTTTAGAATAAATATGCATTCCATGCTTCACTCGGTTTAAAATTAATCACAGTAAAGTTGAACTTTACTTCAACTTAATTGTGTGTTAATTCAGGAGCACAACCGAATATCTTATCAGATATCAATGACCTCTTATAATCCACATTTCAAACCCATTTCATAAATGTACTTGGATAGTGTTACGAAGTTAAATACAGAAACACACTCTCCTAGGCACATTTCAGCAAAGTTCTCAGAAACTTGTTTTATAATTGCCATTGTGCATCTGAGGTGGATACAAAGTAGGCTAAATATGTATCAGTAGGCAAGGTAGGACAGAATAAACCATGTCATAACTTCTTTAAAGACAAAACAACAAGAAGAAAAACCAAAACACCAAAGGAAGAGAAAAAATTGCACCCTCCTACATTACACATTCTATGTTATACTTCATACCTAGAAGCACTTTCCACACCAGTATACGATACATGGATGGAAGAGGAAACCTTTGACTAAAAGTGCAAAGCTTCTCAATATCTGTAAAGAAATAATAATAATAAAAAAAAAATCAGGACTAATTTAAATATGGTTATAAAAAGGTTTGCATCTCTGACTCATCTAAGTATGACAAACTTTAGCGGCAGATTGAAATTCCCCATTTCATCATGTATTATCAAAAAATGTTTTCACTGCTTTCATGTGGGCCTGACTTACAGTAAAACCACTCCTGGTTTCATCAGGAGGAAACTGGACCATTTTTATAGGCATTTTGTAAAGCGTGTCACTGTCAAAACAATTAAGGCCTTTTTTAAGGGGACAACATTTATCTTTCTGTTCTGTCAGGAATGTGGCATTCCTCAAGGACCAACAGCAATAATATCTTCATTGCTTTGAAGTTAGATGGAATTGACAAGCAGGAGATGATGCATTCTCAGATTAAAACTGTTTTCCCTAAAAATCTTTCCGTTTCTTGGGCACAGAGAATGAGAGAAGGAAAAAAGAAGAAACAAGCAAGCTGTAAAATCTTTAATAGTTGTAAAAATCAGATTTCCAGTTCTTTGAAAATCAAAGGTCTGCTAGCACTAACTGAGGGATTATTGGTAAAAGATGCAGAACTTATTTAAGTATTAAGCACAGCAGGTCAACATTTTCTATTATTCTCTCCCCAGCCCCTGATCACCAAGAAATAGAACAAACAGTAAAATCAACTTGCCCAAACGGTCATCCTTTAACAGAATTTCCAGTGACTTCTTTTCTTCAACTCCACGAAACCCCACCTTTTCATAATATACTGAGCGGAAGTTTCTCTGAGAGTCATCCGCCATGATTGATTCCTTCTGGAGAAACAATAAATTTCCATGAAGACTTACAGGAATACATTCCTATTGCTTTAAGGTCAAGTAATTTTGCACACTGAAATAAGTTTACTGCCTATGTCACTCCAGTATTAATAAAACCTACAGAACATTAAAATCTTCCAAGGTTTATTTTGTCACATACTAACATAAATAATCACAAATGTAATTTATTCTAGACAAGGGCTAAATATACCAACTTTACAAACGAAATTCAGGGATTTAAAAAAATTATTCACATAATAAATTATGCTAATTTTCAAGAAGTTTTTTTTAAAAATTGCTGGAGAAACAATTAAGTATTTTACGCCATACCCTGTACTTCAAAACCAGTATAAAAAATACAGTTACAAGTCTGACAAAATTTTGGCTACAAAAACCCTGTTCAGGTAGAACTACTGCCTAGATAAGCAAAATGATTAGGTTTCTTACTCACCAGCCAAGGTAATCAGAAGCACAGACAAGCCAGTGCTGGCCTCAGTGGCACAGGGGTGACAGGAAAGAATAAGGCTGGGTGTGTAGGTTTCTTCTTAAGTTGCAGATATAAATTAAATGTTCATGTTGTTACCAGCCGCTCTAACAGCCACAGCCTTGAGCTTGTTATTCCAGCACTAAAACCAAACAAATGTCTCATCCCTGTAGAGGAAACAAAGGTAAATTCCAGTGAGTGCTCTGTGTATCATAAGAACTGTAAATGACATTTCAATTCAGTTCAGCCCTCTAACTATCAATTCTCTCTCGTCTGTGGGCTTGCAAACATGAGAATGTTCTGTTTCCTAACTCAAAGGACTAAGAACAATCTTAACTTTCACATCCACTGACAGCAGCAAAACTTGGAGAAAAATAAATTATTTTGACTAAAGAACGGTGAATGAGGCACTGAGAAGCTTCTAAAATTAAATTCTTCTTTTCCTTGCAGAAGCAAAGTACACATCAGGAGCAAAGTACTCACAGATATAAATAAAGGCCGCAATTTTAAATTTCTATATCCAGTAGGCCTATTTGTGTTTCAAAGTACGACTGTTTTTAGTGCTTTATAGGATCAGGGCCGAGACCAGACAGCAAAATACAAACCAGCAAATGACTGAATTAGTGCTTTCTGAGACAGGCCAAATATTATTCCAAAACCAGAGAAAAAAGAAATAAATATTACTTGCAACACATTCCAGTCCTGCACTATCCTTATGAAAATGACTGTGATACTCATATATGGTGCATTTAAGGGTCCACTGATCAGAGTGCTCACTGTTTACATTGCCACCGTGTCTAAGAGCAGACTTAAGATGCAATAGACACTCAACTACTTTTGAAAAATTTCAGATTTTCAGTTACATTTCCAAAATTTTAAAAGGTTAATTTAGTAAGTAACTAGCAAAGTAATACTAACAACAACAAAACAACAACAACAAAAACAAATAAATAAAAAGCCAACCAAAAAAAAAGTCTAGCCCATGCCACTTTGTGGAAATATCACAGGAGAGACACAGAACTGGAACATTAAACATAATTTGAAAAATAACAGCACGACTTATTAGCCAGGAATACTATTTTAATAATTTTAAACTAGCACTATAACAGCAGTACATTTTATTTACTTAGTAGTAAAAGGACGAAGACAGTTTATTTCCTTGTTCAATTTTCACAATTTAGGATTTTCATGTTAGACAAGCGACCAACACTCCAATCTTTACACCCATCTTCAATAAACTGGGAAAACAAAGGGGGAAAACAAATCCTTAGCCAGCTCGCTGCAAGTGTAATGTACAGAAGCGCGCAATTAACTCGTTCTATCTTCAGTTACAGCATTTCCGGCCTCAGCGGCGGCTTTCCCGGTACCGTAAGGCGTCACTCCCGGTGAAGCAGCAGCGCGGCTCGGGCCCGGGGCGCGGAGCCCCCGCGCTCTACCCCCGACCGAGCACCCTTCCCTCGCAGGCCCTGCCGGCGGCTGCCCCCCCCCGGCCGTACCTCGGGCCTCAATTCCCGGCCTCCGCCACAGTCCCGGAGGAAAACAAGGGCACGCTTGGGCACGTTTGG
>WBMY01003812.1:24166-34286 GCA_013397315.1 Donacobius atricapilla | reverse complement strand
ATGAAAGACTATTTTATATGTGGCAAACTGACCTTGGTTCTAAGTTTTGTCTCTGCACGTTGTCAGTGAGAAAGAAAAGAAGTTTGTTGGGGAGAAGTGCTTTGCAGGTTTCATTCTGATTCTTCTCATTTTTTTCTCTCTTGTAGTTTAATTAATAAAGCTTTCTTTATACCCTCTGAAGGTTAAGCCTGCTTTGCTTTTCTCCTAATCCTATCTCACAGCAGAAAAGGAGTAAATACTTCTAGTGGGCATTCAACCCACCAAACATTACAGCACGTGAAGCTTCTTTCAAGACAGAAAAAGATGTGGATTTGACTTTATGAGCTGTCCAGAAAATCTGAGGGCCTATCTTGTTAACTGAAACAGGCTTGTGTCTTGAGATCATAGAGGATATCCTTCCTACTCAATTTATACACTAAAGATCTTCCCAGTTTTATTTATATTCCTTGATCCAGGTTAATAATATAACTTTGTTTCCTAAAGTTCACCTTAGGAATTTGCTTCTTTTAACATTGTTTTATAGACAATTGAAGCGTCACAAAACACATTTCTAAGAACTGGATAAATACACATTGATGCTTTAGCTGAATTTTATAGCTATATCCCTTCATTTCCTCTTTTTTTTCCCACCTAGTCATGTGATGTTCTTGCCAGAGCATTGTTCACAAAATGCTTTTCTTACAATGTAGAATATTTTGAATTAATTTCTAATGTTGGAGGGCTTTTATTCTGTAGGTGGCAGACATAAAGGCTTTCTCCCCTTCCCTCTCCTTTCAGGGCCTTGAATGACTATATCAAATGAATCTTATCTCTTGATAGATTCTTATCTATAAGATAAGATAAGATAGACTCTTATCTATAGTCTCTATGACTATATCAAATGAATGAATCAAAAAAGTATTGAAGAAATCTTCAAATTTTTAACTTTTGAGCATTTAAGTTAGAATTAGGTACTTCTGTGCAAATTAGCATTTAATGTATTAGAAGTGCCATGCAATAGCAACAAAAATTAAATTCCTATTCTCATCATTTGTGGTGTTTCATATCTGTGTCTCATTCTGCCAGCATTTGGACTCCATGGAAACAGAACTGTGAACCCAGATTTTTTTTTGTTCAGAGACCTTATCTCATATTTGCAGGCACTAAATATCTTAAAGGGAAAGCATCAGAGGTCCTTGTCATGTGATATAAGTTGTAAATTCCTTATAAATACAGGCATAAATTCAGACTTGCTGGCTTTACAAATTTCTCTGTCTATTGCTGTCAGGGTTCTGGATGTGTCTCCAAGGAAAAGGCAGACGATCTGAAAACCAACTCTTTTTTTCACTCTTTTTCCTTCAGATTATTTGCCTTTCATTACTCTTCTTCACAACAACTGAGAGCTTTATTATTATTATCTTTATTATTGTGTGTAATAAGGAATTTGTTCTCTTGAATGTAAGGACATCATATTTTGACTTCATCTCACAGCAAAAGGTTAAGAACCCTGGTGAGGTGAGGGCTAAGGGTTACACATAACTAACAGGTGTCAAGGAGCTAATGCCTGTTGCCTTAGCATCTCCCTGGTCTTCTGTTCCCTCTTTCTCCCTTCATCTTCAATCTGACTGCATATCAAATTCTCATATATGTGATCCTCATAGGCTTTTGAGGAGAAAAAAGAAAGTTAATCTCCAGCATGTACTGTAAATGTAGTCAAAAGTAAAAAAAATAAAGACAAGTAAAGAAAAAAAAGTAGTCAAATGATTAAAAGAGATACTAGTGGACCTCTGGACTGCTAATGAATAAGCATTATGGGCTATAAAGAGGAATTAAGAGCCAGCATATTTGGATTTTAATGAGGACAAACTATACCATGATTAGGAAAGGAAAAGAAGAGAATGTGCAGATTAAAACTGGATTATTTGTGGAGACACCATATATATGAACATAAGGAGATTAAGAATCTTAGATTGAATTCATCCAGGACTAGAAAGCGGTTTTATAATTTGAGAGAATTGAGGATGGTGTTTCTTTTTTGAAACAAATTTAAAGCTCTACTACCAATCATGAATTAACATGTCCTATACATCACATATTTTTTTAAGTGAAATTTTAACTAATAAATCTAGATATCACCTAGTAGAATACAAAATAGGCACTTGTGGCAATTCTTTCTGAGCTCATGAATCACTTCTGGGGAATTTTCACTGTACAAAAAGCCACTTGGTTATCAAGTGTCTGAATAGGGTTTTGATTCATCTAACAAATATATGTGTATTTTTAGCACTTTGAGGCTGTTACTGTTTGTCAGTGAGCTTAGACATTTCTTTTCACCAAAGGCATGTCACTGTTTTTAGCAGGCAATGAGTCAGTCTAGAGGTACATATAGAAGAAAAATGGTACCATTAATGTTCAGACTGCCAAATTATGTTCAATCCTGTGAAGGATTCAGTGGTTTGAGGAAAAAAAAGCGCCTTCTATCACAAGCCTTCTTTTTTTACTTTTATAATCGCAATTTTGTAACATGGTATGTACATGACTTCATTAGTTCCTTAAATTTGAACATTTTAGAGTCTTAGATATAGCAAAGTATATGCAGTAAAAATGTCTCCTAACTGAAAAAAATCAGTAGTTTTACCCTTGTATGTCATTCATATATTTCTTTCTTGCTTTTCACTTCTCCAATATGGAAGCTCTTAACAAAGCTCTTCCTATTCAAAGTAATACATTTTAATTTGTTACCAAGTAGGCTTTCAAGCCACTTACAGAGTCGTCCACTTTGATATGTAGAAACAAATGGAAAAGGATCACAGAAAAGTTGTGATGGAAGAGATTTGAAGTCCACCTGTGAGAACTCAGTCAATTAGAGATTAAAAATTCCCATCTTATTCCAGATACAGAAGGGACTGTATTTGCTGCTTACCTTAAGTGTAAACAACCTTTTATAGCAGTCAAGCCTAGATTGATATATCACTCCCTTAAACTGTCAGAAAGCAAGAAGGACCTGAAAGTGTTACTGAGGGATCTCACTTGTCTGTGCCAGCCAAATAACACAAAGTCACTCAATTACCCTTCCTCCCACAATTTTTTACCAGAAGATGCAATTCTTTACGTTATTACTTACTGTCTGAGTCAGAAATATATTTTCATGATTTATTTATATAGCAAACCAAGCTTTAAATAAAACATGTATCCAAATTCAAAGTTCTGTCTCTAACGTGTCAGTTATGTGACTAATTCATTAGGTTTGTTACTGACTTATGAATTATACAAGTAACTTGTAAGATGTGAAGTTGATTTGGATCTATATTTTATACTTTTGAATGTAAATATCTGTTTTATTAATACCTGTTTGTAAAGAATAAGCTTAACAGTTAATATACACACTTACCATTGAAAATACAGTGTGCCCCCAGAACACCATTGAAATACAGAGTTACCTACAAAGATTTCTATCTATAGCCTCGTTTTTAAAAACAGATGTTCTTCTGCCTTACTAAGATGGATTCTTCTGTTTTCTTCTTGGAGATAGGTGGGAGGATAGAAATGAAGAGACAGTAATACTTGAGGTTCACACTGTCATCAGAGAATCTGTCATTTTATTGTTACTTCTGAGCCCATCTGCACAATAATGAAAGCATATCAGTCAGTATTTTGGATCTCTAGAGTTGGGATATCATAGCTCAATTACCTCTCCACTTCAACCAGGTGAGAATAACTACATCAAATCACAAATAAATCAGGTATCTAAGGATTCTAGAAGCCAAAGTCTTAATGCACATGGGAGACAAAACTTTCTTTAAACTCAAAATCTTTCCATGAATGTTAGAAATAAGTAAATCTGCTTTTCAATGAGTTTGCACTTTTTGCCTTCTAATCCTCCTAGACAAGACAAACTAGGTATCTTTTCATCCTCTGGAACTAGGCTGGGACAGCACTTTGTGTGGATAGTATATCAGGAAATGGCTGTTGACTGGCCAGTTTACCAGTTGCTAGTTGCATCTATAATTTTCCAAATGACAGGACTACTAGGAGACATTCTTTGAGCTCTATTGAATCATCAGCCCCAGTACAGTATGAGACATGAAAGATGGCAACAGCTCACGTCTTGCCAACAGCAGCCAAAATTTTCTGTATTATAAGGCCTTTCAAAAGTTTTCTAACCAATAGCAAATTGTTGAGAGCTTACAGGCACCTGCATAAACCAATCATTAAAACTACACATATGCCTTATATCCAACAATAGGTGCTTGTTCTATATATTTTGCTATTCGGGAACTTTTTGTACTCTTCTATAAACAAAGCACAGAGCCTCATTATTAAACTTTTCTATTAGCTTGCTTAACATATTTTTCTACTTGCTAAGGCATAACTCTACACAGCACAAAAACAGTCTTATTGTTCTATGTCCACATTCTTGTATCTTTTTAACTTCAGGCCTACATCCCCACTATTGTGAGAGTTTTCTGCTTTTTCTATTTCCCACTGCTGCTACTGCAAAGATCACACAATCTTAACTCTTCTGTCTCCTGATAAATACAATACCATTCTCAAAGAAGGATCCACATAACTGGACATTAGCATCCATCTGAACCCATATTGCCATTAATGTACATTATTTCTAATAGAAATAATTTGAAGTTTGATTGAAGTTGGTAAATAGGATTCAAGCCTCGCTGGGAGAAAACCAGAATTTTCCCAAGCGTGTAAGTCAGATGTCCATAACAAAACACGCTGAAAATTCTAATGTCATTAAAGAGAGCTAGCATCTGTTTTCAGGTTTTAGAATTTCTGTTTTATGGAAAGGAACATATGACTGTTCCTTCACATAAAACAACAGCTTCACTAATTCTTACAAGTTTTGTCTGAGCAAGTGATAAAATCTTCTCTGCAAAGGTTACTTAAGATAAATGAGCATTTGAATGCTTATGCTATGTGCATTTCATTGTGCCTGGTGATAGTTTATACACGGATCTATGAGCCCACCAAAAACTCCCAAATGGAACCAAAGCCCACAGAAGCACCTTTCTTTTAAGAACTCTAAGAATGGGATCCCGTAAATCTGGAAATACCCCATCCTGTAATGAGTCAACAATGGATTTGTTAAGCCAAGCAGCAGTCAAATCAAGTGTAAATCCCAAGCCCCTAGTGAAGGTAGTGTAGAACTACATATTCCTGTAGCAATATAACGATAGTTTGATATGTATTCAGGAGCTTTGTGACTGAAAAGACCTCTATCCAGTACTAGGTCTGTTCCTTTTATGCAAAAGTGTACTTTTTTTTTGCAAATTACTCTGAATTATATCAGTGTATTACATGGACATATTCCCTACCCATAACAGGAGAGTTGTATCTTGATGATCTGTAAGGTCAAACACAACCCAAACCATTCTATGATCCTATAATAGAACTAAATAAATCAAGTTTCAAGACATTTGATTCCAACACATTTATACATCATCCAAAGGAGTGTTACTGATCAAGACAGAACAAGGTTGCCCCTCAGTAATTTTCCTTTAGATCGTCTACATTTTAAAAGCCACATGCAATGAAGTGAAAAAGGAACACCAGAAAACATGATTGTACTATTCTCACTTTATTAAGAGGATCAAGTAAGGGAGAGGCCTTCTGAGGGAAAGCTTTACACAGTCAGACAGGCAGACAGACAGACAACCTCCCCTCCTGACCCTCCCTTCTTCCCCCCCCGAAATTTATATTGACTACTAGTGAGTTGGCAGAGTTGAAACCATGATTTCACATTCTATATACTGTTTTGAAGGTGTTGCAACCTCAGTGGGTCAAATTATGTTCTTGGTTATGCATACCTGTCTACCATTTGGCCTCCTACTCAGGGGTAGGTATTCCTGATTTATACTGCTGTGGAAGGCTCCATGAATTCAGTTGGATTTGTACCTTCTAGCCCAGAACAACCTTTGTCCTAGTGACTGAGATCCACATTTACTGCCTATGTAGCAGAATAGGTCACGCAGTATAAAGTAAAGGACTTCAGAGTCATACTCTGTGAATGATTTAGAGATATGAAATTTGCATAGCCTTCTCCCGCTAGTGTTTTTCCCAAAGATATACCATTTCCTTTATTAAACATACAAGAGATGCCATAAAATCTACTTGCTTGAATTTTAGATTCTAACCTTTTAAAGGTTTTAAGTCATTCAGCCAGAAGTGATTTCCTTCTGCATGCACGAAGCTTTCCTCGCTAGAATTACTTTTCTGGAGATACAAAATCCATGACTGACTTGACCTTGAATTGTTTATCTCTATAGCAAAATTCCTTCGGAAACAAATTTAACAGGCCAACAAGGCAGAGAAGTTGATGCCCTTTTACCTTGCTCCTGCTTCTCTTCCTGTCATTGTTACTGATCTCAAATCCTGAAGAGGAAGGTGAACTTGAAAAACTGTGTGAGCTGACTGGCACATACTCTAGCTTGCAGATGTGCAGTGTCAAGCTCTCATCTCATTTATTCTTCTAATAAAATCCACTAGGTATTATGATGTTGTATGAGAGAACAGAAGGGAAAACAAGAGTCTTTTGGGAAATGATACAGATAAATCACTCAGGATTTCATATTTTGAGCCAAACTACTGATGCTCAGAAACATTATTATTCTCTCAAGGTAACAGGATGATGCAATCGATTTGATAAGCATCACAGTCAGAAGACTCTTTAAAATGATCAGCCCCTCAATTACGTAAGCATCCTGAAAGTCTTTGAATCATCAGTCAGTATGGAATGAAGCAACAGCAGTGATAGCTGCAGTTAATTCTGGGAGCTGAGCACTAGACCGAGCTGGATTGAAGGTTCCCAAAGTAAGGAAAATCCACACAAGAGTTCAAAAACCCACCGGGAAGAAGCAGCTCTCATTATTGAGGATGATGTGAAGCAGACCTTGCCTATTGACAGCAACAGCTGGTTACATAATAAAGTTTACAAGAGAAATAAAGACTTGGTTGCAAACCTTCAAGCTTGTTTAAGATTTTGCTAGTACAATTTCCTGAAAGTCAAGGTTCTACGTTTTTAAATGATAGAGAACTCTTTAGACTCTAGTGTAGAACACATCAGTGTCTGCCACCAGTGATCTTTTTCTCTTAACCTACATTAAGTTTCTTAACCCACATTCTTATCAGCTTTTTTTTTTCTCTTAATCCACATTATTTCTGGATATCTTCTGTCATTACTCCCAGAAAAAAATATCCAGGCATATTTTATTCTAGTTTTCATCTAGGCAGACAGGTAAAAATTTTGTTCGTCTTGTTGTTTGATTGTTTGGGCTTTTTTTTATTATTATTATTTTTGGTGGGATAAATATATTTCATCTTTGGAAATCCAGATCTACTCATATAATATGTACAGGTAAAATATATGGCTTAAGCAGAAAAAGAATCCTATCTGGAGCAGGCTGTGGTGCGTATTATGTGATAATGAGTAAGGAGCTGGACAAGCCTCAAAAGCACTGCATCTGGCATAGAAGGTGAGAACAAAACAGTACAACGCTCGACAAGTAGATGTGGTGATTCCAAGTGGAATATACCCTGGATAGATGTGAGTTAGCCTGTTTTCATAGAAATCTTTGACTCAGAAGAATTTCTTACAGTTACTTAAAAGTTAGAAGTTACTATATGACTGATCCTACTGTAGCTACAGCTTACTTTTCTCAGAGGCCTGCAGGTATATAGACCAGATTGTTTGAGCTCTACCATTACTCCAAATTTCTACCCAAGTGGGATGCTGTAGATACACTTTATTATATTTTAGGTATGTCCTGAAAATACACTAACTCTAAACACTTTTGTTTTCTTTTTCCTTGCAGGTGAACCATTTTTTTAGTAAAAAAAAGTTTAATCAGCTTGAACAATAACAAAACCTGATTTCTCATTAAATGGCATTTGTTAGAAACCCTTGTTTTTTAAGGAAAAGAGACTAACCTTTAACTCACAATTTGTTGCATTTTCCCAAATCATTACATTACACGTATTTTAGAGCAGGACATATTAAAATATCTGACTATTAATGAAGAAACTCTGCATTATGAATTTATTTGTTCCCTTGTTAGTGAAAAATAATATCTCTGCTATTTATTAATTTTAAATGGACCAAAAAAAGGAAGTTAGTTTTATCTACATAGAGTATATAGGATAACTTGGGAGAATAACAATGTTTCTGTGGATGTCCTCTCCTCTTCTCAGCCAAGGTGGTACTATCACTGAGAATGAGAAGGAAGTACACTGGAAGTGTGCTATTCAATGCNAGTCTCACAGTGATGGCTTTACAATAATTTGGTACAAACAGTAGAAACGAGGTTTAAAGGTTTTCTAAATAATGAAAATGTTTCATCCAATGTATCATATTTACTGTGTAAACATGTCATGGTAGCATTGGTCTGGGGAGTGTGTTGGGTGCAGGGAGGGCAGAGAAACAAAGATCATATGCAGGACAAATAATTTGGTACAGTAAATTAATATACTTGACTCTGAAACTCTGCACATAGAAATCCATTTCTCAGTAGTAGTGCTCTTGTGATACACCAGCAGATTCCAGCACCCATTTCTAAAAAAGTTAAACTGATGAATATTGCAATATTGCAAAACTAGTGAGAGGNACCTACATTAAGTTTCTTAACCCACATTCTTATCAGCTTTTTTTTTTCTCTTAATCCACATTATTTCTGGATATCTTCTGTCATTACTCCCAGAAAAAAATATCCAGGCATATTTTATTCTAGTTTTCATCTAGGCAGACAGGTAAAAATTTTGTTCGTCTTGTTGTTTGATTGTTTGGGCTTTTTTTTATTATTATTATTTTTGGTGGGATAAATATATTTCATCTTTGGAAATCCAGATCTACTCATATAATATGTACAGGTAAAATATATGGCTTAAGCAGAAAAAGAATCCTATCTGGAGCAGGCTGTGGTGCGTATTATGTGATAATGAGTAAGGAGCTGGACAAGCCTCAAAAGCACTGCATCTGGCATAGAAGGTGAGAACAAAACAGTACAACGCTCGACAAGTAGATGTGGTGATTCCAAGTGGAATATACCCTGGATAGATGTGAGTTAGCCTGTTTTCATAGAAATCTTTGACTCAGAAGAATTTCTTACAGTTACTTAAAAGTTAGAAGTTACTATATGACTGATCCTACTGTAGCTACAGCTTACTTTTCTCAGAGGCCTGCAGGTATATAGACCAGATTGTTTGAGCTCTACCATTACTCCAAATTTCTACCCAAGTGGGATGCTGTAGATACACTTTATTATATTTTAGGTATGTCCTGAAAATACACTAACTCTAAACACTTTTGTTTTCTTTTTCCTTGCAGGTGAACCATTTTTTTAGTAAAAAAAAGTTTAATCAGCTTGAACAATAACAAAACCTGATTTCTCATTAAATGGCATTTGTTAGAAACCCTTGTTTTTTAAGGAAAAGAGACTAACCTTTAACTCACAATTTGTTGCATTTTCCCAAATCATTACATTACACGTATTTTAGAGCAGGACATATTAAAATATCTGACTATTAATGAAGAAACTCTGCATTATGAATTTATTTGTTCCCTTGTTAGTGAAAAATAATATCTCTGCTATTTATTAATTTTAAATGGACCAAAAAAAGGAAGTTAGTTTTATCTACATAGAGTATATAGGATAACTTGGGAGAATAACAATGTTTCTGTGGATGTCCTCTCCTCTTCTCAGCCAAGGTGGTACTATCACTGAGAATGAGAAGGAAGTACACTGGAAGTGTGCTATTCAATGCAATCATTTTAATCATTCTCAGCACTATGTTGTAAGGTAGCCAACATTTATGACAAACTATTCCACAAGTCTCTGATGAGACACTTCAGTAAAACGACTTTTTTATATATAGGCTGTTTCATTATTCAGAGGTATATGTGTACAGCTATTGAAGTAACAACTCACAGAAAGCTACCGGGCCACATTGCAGTATCATTCCTGTGGTGAAGATAGTGATGGGGAGCCCAGCACCTGCAGAACTAATAATTTAGCACAGCAAATTACTATTCCTGACTGTGAAACAATGTGGATAGAATGCCATTTCTCAGCAGCAGCTTTTTCACCATAAATAAGCAGTTTGCAACATAAAATACAACCTCTTTACTATA
>WBMY01003812.1:3251-24151 GCA_013397315.1 Donacobius atricapilla | reverse complement strand
TTTTTTCCGGTAGCTTGTGGCAAAGTTTAGAGCAGATCATAAAGGAGATCTTAAAACATCCCTGTGCAAACTGGGATGTAATATCCACAAAGAACATGGGTCCACCAGATCTCTATGTTATTCATCAAAGGAACAACATGTATCTGTGAAAAATATGATCCTCTTTCCCTAGGACTGTGTACATGCTGGCATACTGGTTTTGGCAAATGCTTATTGAGATTTAGAAGGCCAAGAACTACTAGAAATGTTGTTCTGCTCTACAGAAAACATTAATTGCAAAACTTTGGCCTTCAAGAACCATTATTCTCCATCCCTTAACAACTGCCTTTTTCTTACTTTCTTCCATTACTTAGAAACAAATGAGTGTCCTGAGAAAGAAATTAAAAGGCTAATAAATCTCCAAGCCACAGTCATAATTTTCTAGGGAACTCATCTACTCTCATGGTATGTAAGAAGGAATCTCTGTTTCTTCAGCCTTGTACAGTATGCAGCCTCACATCTACCCGGAAAAAAGAACCTGTTCTGAAGCCTTCAGTTATTTACATGAGTGTATATAGTGTCTTCAGAAGTTATTAGAGTTTTGAAGGAGAAATAAGATTGACTGAAGAAAGGAATAAAAAAAATCAATGAGTAACATGACCGATGGATTCTTTTGTTTTAACAAATGGCTTTTCTCTTCCTGCTGTTTTCATGTAAGAACGCATTATTAGGTGGAGAGGAATTCCACATATTAGGTGGAAATAGTGTTTCTAGAATTGATGAAAATTCTTCAGATGTTAGATTGTAGTGCCTTCATCTTCCTCTAGCCTGATAAAAGGCATCAGGATCATCCAATATTACTACTTATCTTAAAGGGAAGAATAAGAAAGATAATACATAAATTTACATTAAATGTTTTCTCAGGCAGATGCAACAAAAATGGATGCAGTTTTCCCTCAGTTTCCTGATACTTTGGATTGTTTCTATCTAGAGGACTCAGAACTCCTTACAGAAAAAATACAACTCTGGAAGTACATTGTTAAAAGTGAAATTTACACAATCTTAGTCCTGACAATCTGATTGTAGAAGTCTTAAGAATTTAAAAATTACTTCCTGAACTATGATGGAAATAGAAATCTAAGTCCAAATTTGACTTAAAATATATGGTTAATATATAGCTGAACGTATATCAATTAAAAAAAACCACAACAAACCTAAGTGCAAAAAATATTAAGTGTTGAAATATATACGAAAGTACCTAAAAACTTAAATTCTCCTTATAGATAAAATTAGAAATTAAGGTAAATGATGAATGCATTGGGAATTTATTTCTAAGTTTGTTAATTTTTTTCTAGCAATATGAATGCAACAAATGTCACAGTTCTTATGGGAGAAAGTGGAAAGAAATACGTCTTTGTTTTTAGAGGCAAATGTAATTCTTTCTAAAATCAGAAAAGTCCCAGTGGCCATGAATGATATTATTGCAGTTAATAGACACAGAAACATAGAAAAATAGTGATATAGATTTACGTTTGGCCAGATACAAACTACATCCTGCTGGCTTTTTCACAAGCGTTAAGAGATGTTCGGGGTGTCTTCAGTGCATCTGGCTTCATTAAAAGAAGAACATGTGGCATGAGCTCTCAACTGGATACAAAATGTTAAGTCTTTTTTGGCATGTTGAAGAAGGACAAACCATCTTAAGTATGCTTGCTTGCTTGCTTGTGCAACTCAAAAAAGAGTGGAAGTACAGTGCATTATTATACTTAGAATTACTGTTAATATTTCTTCAGATGTACTACTGGGCTTTCAGACCTATGAAGTCATATAATGTAGTAAATACTTGTCTTTTTAGTTGGACATTACTACACAACTGTTATTGATGGGATGAAACAGGTAAGACCCATGAGCCTGAGCATGAGATAATAAAACTGTTAAACCCCGAATTTATTAAGAAAAGAAGCATAGCTTGCAGTCTTCACTAATTCAATGTACCTAATTAATCCACCTTTAGAAGTTCTTCTGGAGTCTTTATTTTTATTTGCCAGTGCTTGCTGTTATTATTACTATTATTATTACCAGAAACATATATATTCAAAACTTTTTTCCACAGAAAACTGCACTACAGGGTTTGGGGTTACTTAATTGCAGCTGACTGCTATGTAACATGTTCCTGATAGTTTAATGCTGCACCATTTTAGCCACAATTGAACTGCTTGGAAATGAAAATCAGAAGACAGCTGACATTGTCTTAGTCACTGAAGCACAGCTAGAAAAGGAGTGGTTTATGGTGAGTTATATAGGCTTCTAGATTTTAATCAGCTTAGCAGTATCTATTCTAACTTTATACACTTGACTTAAGTTTAAATTGTCTTGACTTATTCCAGCACTGGATTACTTTGTACTAGCAAAACCAGCCATATTGGCTCAATTATATCAGTAAGAAGAAAATTTCCTTCTAGAAATCAGTGCCTATTTTTAAGTATCAAAATAGCCAGATACTATGATATTTGATCTATAATAAAAAACTTCATTTTTAATAGNCTTGCTTGTGCAACTCAAAAAAGAGTGGAAGTACAGTGCATTATTATACTTAGAATTACTGTTAATATTTCTTCAGATGTACTACTGGGCTTTCAGACCTATGAAGTCATATAATGTAGTAAATACTTGTCTTTTTAGTTGGACATTACTACACAACTGTTATTGATGGGATGAAACAGGTAAGACCCATGAGCCTGAGCATGAGATAATAAAACTGTTAAACCCCGAATTTATTAAGAAAAGAAGCATAGCTTGCAGTCTTCACTAATTCAATGTACCTAATTAATCCACCTTTAGAAGTTCTTCTGGAGTCTTTATTTTTATTTGCCAGTGCTTGCTGTTATTATTACTATTATTATTACCAGAAACATATATATTCAAAACTTTTTTCCACAGAAAACTGCACTACAGGGTTTGGGGTTACTTAATTGCAGCTGACTGCTATGTAACATGTTCCTGATAGTTTAATGCTGCACCATTTTAGCCACAATTGAACTGCTTGGAAATGAAAATCAGAAGACAGCTGACATTGTCTTAGTCACTGAAGCACAGCTAGAAAAGGAGTGGTTTAGGTGAGGTTAACTCTTTGAATTCTTGGCATTTTCAGGAAAAACAAACAAGCAACTATTATTTCAGCAATGAGATTGTTTAAAAGTTTTGTTTTCATTTAAAAAGAAAACCAAAAAAGTGATAAACTGTTATTTACATAGAGAAAATATGACACTTTTGAAATCTAGTGGGATTTACCCTCCCCTCATTTTTTTTAGTCGTAATTTAGTAAAACCTAGACTTTATCTTATTATTTCTGAATGCTTGAGTTAAACCACAGTATATAGAGTATTCTGTTCCCCACTCTAGTTTAATCAATAATCCAAAACCTAAATTAAACTAAAACAAAATCATCCAGTTTCTAGAATTTCTTTTAATTCATAGGACTCCTCTAAATGGCAGCTTTTTCTCCCTCTCCCTCTCTTAATCATAACTGACCTTCAGGAACTGCTGAGCTCTTCACAGAAACCACAAAATGATAGGTCATTCCTCATGGTATACATTCAAGGCAGGGAAGGACGGGGGTAATATATCAGAGTAATTTAGCATGAGAGTATATGGTTTAGTACTTGCCCATGTTGATGGCTCTTTGATACATTAAGAATAAGGTCTGGTATTGCATACAGATTTTACATTGTTTTATTATCTAGTGTTTAAGGTGAATCACAAAATTATACAGTAAGCACACTAAATATGATATAAAAAAATTACTTCTCTTCTGATGACGGAAGGTGTGGGAATACCAAACACTCTGGTGGAAGGTAGAGGAAATATCAAAGGGAAGGCTAAACATCTTTGAAGTGTCATCAGTATCATTTTAGTCTGTGAGTGCTATGGGAGTATAAATTCAAGGGTACCAACAGGACTACAGTTTAAAGTTCTGAGGTAATTAGTAATACCCAGGTTCTGTTTCAGGTAGCAAATAGAATTTAAATTAAAAACAAAATTCTGCTAAAATGCAAGGATAACTTCTGGAGTGGAAAAATGTGGCTAATTCACCATTTTCTTTTGAGAGTGCCATTGAGAGAAAGATACAAGTTATTGGAAGAGCAATTTATGCATTTGTGCTAGTTCTGACTGGGACAATTAATTTTCTTCACAGTGGCTGGTGGGACTGTGTTTTGGATTTGTGCTGGAAGCCGTGTTGATATCACAGGGATGTTTTTGTTACTGCTGAGCAGCACTTACAGATTCAAGGGCTTTTCTTCCTCTCACAGAGCCCCAACAGCAAGTAAAGCTGGGAGTGCACAGGATGTTGGGAAGGGGCATAGTTGGGACAGGTGACCTTGACTGATCAAAGCAATATTCTGTATCATATGACATCATGGTTAGCAGGGAACAAAGGAAGAAGGGGGACATTTTGAGTTATGGTGTTTGTCTTACCAAGCCACTGTCATGTGTGATGGAACCCCGGCTCCTTGGGGACAGCTGAACACCTGACAGCCCCTAAGAAATGGTGAATTATTACCTTGTTTGGCTTTTGCCTTACCTATTAAACTGCTTTTATCTCAAGTCATGAGTTTTCTATTTTATTTTTCCAGTTCTCTCCCTGACCCTGCTGATGGGTTGAGAGGTTGTGTGGTATTTAGTGGCTGGCTGGGGTTAAAACCATGACAGCATTGCAACGGCAATGCTGTGGTTTTAAGACAGAAAACTCAGCAGGACAAGAAAGTTAAGAATGGCTGGAACTGAAGTGTAGGGGAGCAAGGGAGAGGAAACACGGTAGTGTATGGAGGATGTCTGAGAGGCATATACATTCTTTTAAATTGTTTCTCTGCTTGTTTCACTTATTCACATAGTGCATGCGCACGCACACACGCACGCACACAGACACAGACACACAGACACACAAGACACACACACACACACATATGGCTTAGTGCATTTCCCTTCTTTGGTGTTTCCCTTTCTTACTCCACTAATGTGAGAATGTGAGGTGGGTGGGAAGAAGCCAAACTGAAAGAGTGATGGTAAGACTGCTAAATTGCGAGCTAGGAGACACGGGTTTTTTTCTACATTATGTTTTGGTCACAGCCCTCAAAAGGGCAAATTCACTGCCCATGGCTGCAATTATAGACAGTTTTTACTTCTGGAAACCACTCAATGCTGTGTGCTGAATATTGGCTCTGTGTACTTGCTTTGTCTGCAAGCCATGGCTGAAGGGCAGGTGCCCTGCAGAGTGTCTTGTATTACAAACTGTTCTTGAACTTGTCATATCATGTGGGCATAAAGTCTGTGTCTTAATGAGCTAAAGCAACAATGGTGCTAGTCTTAACGAAATATATGTGGACTTAGAAATTGGTGTAGAACATGAACCAATTTTTACAGACTTGAGCTACTGATTTTTATTGAATTAGGCTAATATGAATATTTTGGGTGAGCATACAAATCTCGAAGTGTAGATAAAATCTGTATATGTTGTATCAAAGCTTCTCTCTATCTATTTTTAAATTTTTCTCTCTGTGAAAGGAAATACCCTCGCAAACCAAACAAGTAAAAAGTCCCAGGAATAACTTGACATATATTAACAAGACTGTATGATATTCCATAATATTTTAATTGCAGCTATCCAGAACTTGAATTACAATACCTTATGGGTAGATTTTCATCAGAGCTGAGAAGTCTTTGAGTTTCAGTGAATGGGTCTCTGGAAATAATGTCAGATAGTAAAAAACACCTGTTTTAAGTGTGATTACTGAAGTAATGAATGCCTTGTATATATATACAAAAAAAGCTGTATGACATGTAGTGGCAAAAAACAAAATAATGGGAAAAATCTATTTCTCTCTTTGGGGTTAAGAAGTAATTTTGGTAATGAATCATCAGCAAGAGTAGCATGTCAGGTAGAACATCTCAAAAAGCAAACAAAAAAGAAAGGCAATCAATGGGAAACTGCTATTTTTACAACTAAATATTAACTTATGCTGCCTTAACTCTTCCAAGTCTTACTTAGGAGAGCTATAAGCAGTAATGTAAGCCATAGTTGCTGAAGTCTGCAGACTTAAGCCCTCATGTCAGACAAACCTTGCAAAGTAGAATTGTGGCATTCGGCTTTCTCTGTCCAGGAAATAATGAGGCTGTGATGGGATTTCTTTGACAACTACTTTGGGCAAGCTCAGACAGTTACTACATTGAAAATAATCACAAGGTTTCCTATCTGAATGAGCATGGTCACCAATGAAAATCCAGGCTTGACCCCAACAGAATGATAAAGGCTTTCAGGAGTCCAGAAAAAAATGAAAAATTAGAAGACAGAAAGTAATAAAGACAGCTGAATGGTTACAGGTGATTTAGAAAACAGCAATGAAGTTGTTGACCACAGAGCTTTAATTAATGTTAAATAGATGTTCCATTTCATGCCATGACCATTGCTATTTTTCCCCAACAATTTCTCTGATAACAGTATTTATTCTGGTATTTTTGTGTGCATTTGTTTCTTTTTAGGTTGATATCATCAAAGAAGCAACATCAGTTATAAGAAGAGATTATTGTTTCAACAGTCTTTCTGATTGCTATCATGATTACAAAACCTCTGAAATTGTATGATATTCTTAAGTAGGCCTTTCCCATATTTCAGGCAGTGAAGAGCATAGATTCATTTTTTTTAATTGCAGTAGGTTAACATGAATCCTAGGAACAGATTATTTTGCTCCAAGTGTATGAATATGTCTGAAAATGGGACTGATATCAATTTTGGCCTTAAAAATACATAAATGTGTACTAACAGATAGGGCATAGAACTAAGGTCAGACCAAAGTTGTTATCTTAATTTTATGTTTTATTTGAAAACACAAGGTACTGTATAAAAATTAAACCCTATATCTTTCCATAAATAATTCATTAATGTTGAGACCCATGCAGAGAATTAAGTAACAGGGAGGAAATAATAATACCATCTTAAAATGATTTAAGGCTTGCATAAGTTTTCTTTTATTTTTTTTAGTCATTAATAGGCTTGTTTCATATTTAAAATACTACATTTACTGGCTAAACATTCTGCTTGACTATTAAAATGTTGAGATTTTCAATTCATTCAAATACATTTCATAATTTAAAAATATTCCTAAAGGTCTTCACCAAGGTGTTATAAATTGCTCAAGAAATCTTTTTCATTCAGAAAGCCGTGCAATTTTAATTGGAGGGGTATTTGTATGGGGAGGGGGAAGTTGCAGAGAGTGTGGCATCTAAGGAAATTAACCTTATCTTAAAATTTTTGTCTGAATTCTTGGTGGGAAATCAACAAAGCTTTTTTTACCTTCACTTCTCCAATTTTTTGTATTTCATTGTGTGGAGAGCACTAGCAGTAGCAGCTATTTTTCATTATGTTGGCATATATGAAAGCACACCAAAAGTGGAGCAAGAAAAGTTGCTAGATATTTCAGGACTGGCTGGGCAGGGAGGTGAGAACCCATGATGAAGTCACCCTACAGGGGATGGTTATGCCTTGTGGCTGTGCCTAAGGCTATAGTGTTCGGAACAGTGTTTAAAGGGTCAGTGTGCAATTTAAACAGCAAAAAACCCTCTTAGATTAACTTTGTCTTGGTTTTATTTTTAAACTCTGTCAAAACCCACAGAGAAGGATTTTTTTACTGAGTCAAGGGTTTATTTTTCCCTTTCTCTTCTTTAGTACTGAATTTTAGAAATCACCCAGGCTGCAACTAAGTTACTGGACCAGTAAATGATATTATCTTAGATGAGACAATTTTTATTGTAAAAGACATTTCTCTCTCCCTCTCTTTCTCTAATTTTTGTAAATACAGCAGTTTTGGATTTTACTGGTGGAATTGCATTTTATTTATGGTATAATAGTGTTGGCTGGAGTTTTTTGTTTTATTTTGCTTTGCTTTTTTAACCACACACTTGATACAAAAGGAAAAGATATGAAAAGGATATCATAAGCACTAAAACGTTAATATTTTAATTTCCTTTAGTTCTGAGAGTAGGATTTCAAAAGTATTCTGCTTAGGCTAAATACAGAGCTACAAAGCACTAGGAAAACTGAAAGGAGAGAGTTTCCAGGTTAAGGGTTTTCACAGTATGGAATCCTATAAAAGTAAAGACAAATTTGTTTCTGGTTTCAAGCCCTTATACAGCCTGATGTACGCAGCACCTCAGATACAACACTGTTCCTTTTACCTGCACACAGATTTGGGTGCTTGAAATGAATTTCCATATGCCAAAAGGAAAGCTCTACTACAGTCAATTTTTTATCCTGTACACAAAGCATAGGTCAACGTAGTTTTTGCTGGATACTGCACTTTTTATGTTCAAGAAAGAATACTATTTATAAAGACTCATATAATCACTAGTTATCAAAAACCTGGGAATTACCTTTCACATTTATTTCTAACAATCTAAAAGTAGAAGAAAGAAAGGAAAAGAAAAACCCATCAGACTAAGATGTTGATAATGAAAAGTCTCTTATGGATAAAATGCAAAAATTATACTGCCCACACAGCATACAAAACCAAATATAAAAATATATGTAACTCTTGCCATGATGGCTATCAGGACATCAGGCAGAAGAAAAAGCAGTGACATAAATGAAAATGGAACTTAAATGGTAATTCCAATGGGAAAATATGGAATAAAAGGCATCATCGCAATAATGCAACAAGCATTACCGCTCACAGATTCAATAGATGGTGTAATTTTTTCTAAGGACAAAGAGTTAAGTATCATTGGGTACTGAATGATTGAAGGACACTTCACTTTCTCAAAGACTGGCCGAAAATGAATGCTGATAGAATTTGGGTCCTTCTTTCCTATTTTGAATACTCTCCAGTTTCTCTACTAACAACCTGCAAGAGATGTCATGCTGAAGAGATTTTTTCCTTGGTGTTAAAAGCTATTTTTTTTTAACAGAATTCTATGGTTCCAGTAGAAAAGTATATATGCAGACCGTTCTGAGCATTAGTTTCATAGTTATCAGAGACTGTCATAATCTCAGTTCAGAGACCTAATTTGTTCTGTCCAATCTTATGTAGAAAGCAAAACTATATAGAAATTTCCCAGTTGTTCAGATCTGTGAGGAACCTCCATACTGGGAAAGATAGGCATAATCTGGAGAGACAAGAAAAACTAGATTACCTTGAAGAAAATTGCATGAATTTGTCAGTAGCTCCTAGAGACACAGAACTCAATTACTTGAGAGGACTCGGTGCACAAAAAAATTGTGGAGCATTTTCTATTTGCAAAATACAAATTTCCTTCAAACATTCAGATATTTTCAGAGGTGGTCCTGTGACTCTTGGAATTGGAAGATTTACATAAGGCCCAGGACTCACTGTAAATCTGGATTAAGTCCAAATCTGAAAAATGACAAAGTAATATTAAGAAATGAATTCTTACTGCCATAAATAAAGTTAGAGGATGTTAGGAATTCTGTAATTATGTTCATTTTCTCTTTTTACCACTTTCCCACTGAGCTCCATAGTAGTACTCTTTGTACGCTCACTCCCAATCTGGGCAACATGAAGAGAAAACAACCTGTTTGCTTCCAAAATAACAAAATATATTATTAGCTAATCCATAAGGGAGAAAGTTGTACAGATGCTTACTGTATTGAATCTATTTTGGCTTTTACAGTTGTCTATTATATCTTGTAGGTTGCATTAAAAAAACCCAAAAACACAATCAAACAAGAACAAAATGAAACAAAAAACTCCTAACCTAATGCAAACAAATAACCAAAACGAAACAAGAAAAACACTGCCAAAACCTAATCTGCTGTGGTTCTGTGCGTTTTGCCTAGGCTTGTTCTGCTGGTTCACCTGAGATTCTGTTTGTCTAGGGAATTTGCAGAGCCAACTGACAAAAACAGTGGGTTTTTTTCCTCTGTATACTTCTGTCCATTAGCCTACAAAGCAGGCTATGGTTTACATTGATAAAAGAAAAAAGGGCCTCAGCACTACTTTGAGTAGTGGTACTTAGAACACAAACCAAAATCTCATGGAAGTACTAATATGACATCTCTCACCTCTCACACATCGATTAAATTAGGCAACACAAGATGCCTATGAAATAAAAAAGGAACAAGAAAGGTGTATTTTGTGTTTGAGAAGCTTTTGCTGAACTGAGATCGAATAATTTCTGCTTTACTATGCCTTTTTAAACTACTGACAGTATATGGCAATATTATGTTAGGTACTGAGCAAATTAAATGCACTATGTCCATGTTTCAGCAATAATAAGTGGGAATAGTAAGGACTTTGTGAGAAGTAACAATATAAATTTTAAAGCAGAAATACAAATATAGGGAATGATTTAATTAGTTAATAAAATGAGACATTATTTCAATTATTTACTGCTATTTCACATTTTCACATAACTTGAAAAGCTATATAACATGCACGTTGCTATAGTGCAGTCATTGCAGAACTAACTAATCTGTTGATCTGCAGGAAGAGAAATGTGTTTTCAAACCAATAGCAAGTGATTTAAGCCAGCTGGTCTTGCACCATTGGAGTGCCTTTTGTACAATCATTACAAAGGCTGAGGTTGCAACAGAAAAAGCCACTGACATTTCTTGAGGAGAGAACTTTTGTGTAAATTGTGTGGACACAGCGGGTCTAATAACAAATTGCAAACCACATTTTCCACACAGAAAATGCACACAGAAGCTCTGCAGATTATTTGAAAAGCTGACTGCAATAGATCACATATCACCATGGAACTAAATCAGATTCAGTAGAGTAAGCTTTACTTCTCCCATATGGATTATTCAATATTATGTCTGGTTATTTTCAATGCAAACAGTTTGTTTTCTCCCTGCAGCTTATCCATGAGTGTTAAAATGGTGTTGCTACAGAGCAGAGTGATAAAGAGAAGACGGACAAACCAAGACTGGATAGTGGATGGAGAGTACCACCTTTTTAACAATGGACATTTAACTGCTGGCAAACCTCACTGAAACTCTTTTTAGTAGATACTGTTTCTCCTCTGCTACTTCTTGCTGCTGGTACCTTATCAGAAAAACAGGCCAGATGGAAAGCTAAGCTAAAACTGGGGAAAAAGAAGGTAACTGATGCTAAAATTAAAGCTTTCAGGATGTTCCATAAGAAGAGTTTTCTTGAAAAAAAAACTTAGGAGTTTCTTAATTTGATTCAGCCCAAGGGCCTGAATGCCAGATTATTAGTTGTCCTGACTACGGCCTGAAACACTATCGTAATTTTTCAAATTCAAATCAAGGTGAATCCACATGAAATATTATGCTGAATTCAAATGAATCATTGTGATTTTCCTATCAAAAGTTGCCAGAAATTTCAGTCTGTAAGAAATATTATTCTCATTTATATGCTTATACAATTATATATTTATTTTGGTTTTTCTGCGGGATAAAATTGAATTTCAAGTTACTCAAATAACATAGAGTGATAAGATCATGCTATTAAGGATCAATAAATGTGTGTGTAGAAACCATGTCTTGGAGCTATCTGATGTGAGCAAGGATACAGTCTATTTTCAGAAGCTCATTGTATTACTGTAAAATTGTGAAATTAGCACTTCTGCTGTAGTCTTTCACTCCTTGATTAGTTTTTTAGATTATAACTTGCTGACTAGAGGTCAAGATTGTATGGGCAAATAGATATTCTACAGTGTATATAGTGTGTATACGTATATGTATATGTATATATATAACTGTAACAGTCATTAAATGTCCACTCTATCACTGAATTTGTACAGTATTGAGCTAATTGCAGAATTGCTAATGCTTTAAACATAAATGAAATTGTCTTTTGCTCCCTCCTATTTCATTATCAGAGAAAAAAGGATTAAAGTTAAAATCCGAGTTAAACTTCAGAATAAATTAGGCATAATGAGTAGAGAAAACGCTGCTGTGAAATCAGAAATGCATATATCAAAATGCCAGCTATAACATCCTTATTTCTAAGGAAAGGTAACTAGGTCTATCTTCTTTAATTCTTGTGTATCACTATTAAACCCTTAAAGGAATTGTAGTATTTACTGCCTTTTTTTAAAAAAAATGCCAATAAATATGTGTACCTCATAAAAACTAGCATTTTAAAAGATCCATGAGGCTCTGTTTGCCTTACCCATCACCCCTCTCCCATAGTGCCCATCATGGCTCCTCTGCCTGTCTGTACTGCAGGGATGATGATAGTGAAAACCTTGTTAAAGACATTCTACCACTGAAACAAATTTGATTCAGCCAGCAGCACTTTTGTGTTCGAGTACTAAAATAAGACGGGTCTGGTACAGTTCTTTTCTTAAGGTGAACTGACACCTGTGATAGCAGGTGGCTTTTTTTATTTTTTTTTTTTTTCGTATCAAAAGCTTTCCTTTAGGACTGAAAAGAACAAAGGACCTGTGAAACCACCGTTTGTTCTATTTTTNGCCCGCCGGCCCCGGCCTGGGAATGCCCGCCCGGGAATGCCCGCCCGCCCGCCGGCCCGGCCCAGGAATGTCCGCCCGGGAATGCCCGCCCGCCGGCCCCGGCCCGGGAATGCCCGGCCTCCTGCAGGCCGCTGGTCAGCAGCGTGTAAATATCCGGGAGCTGCTGCTCCCGTAAACGCGGGCTAACCATGAGTGTGGCACAGGCTGTGCCCGGGGAACCACAGCGCTCTGGAGCTGTTGGGGAAATTTTCTCCTGGCAGGCATGCTGTGCAGCATTGCAGAAACTTAGAACTTTACACGGCGCAGTAGCTATTTGTCTCATTTAACGCTCTTTTTAGCCCCATGCTAGCAGCCCGCCTATGTTAATTCCTAAGAGCTCCCTCTCGTCTCTCGTGAGACGCTACCTCTCTCTCCAGACGCCTGGTCTGGAGTCCTCCGTACAGGGCAAGGAGTGGACCCGTTGCAGCTGGTCCAGAGAGGGGCAAAAAACTGATCAGCAGGCTGGAACAAATATCCTATGAGGAAAAGCTGAGAAAGCTGGTACTTTGCCTAGAGGAGAGAAGGCTATTTGTACTGCAAAAGGGGATTATAAGAAAGATTGGGTCAAACTTCTTAGCAGGACCTGTAGCAATAGGAGGCAAGGTTGTGGTTTTAAACTATGAAAAGATATATAAAGAAGGTTTTTGTTTGTTTGGTTGGGGTTTTTTTGTTTTTTTTTTAACGATGAGGGTGGTAAAATACTGGTACAGGTTGCACAGAGAGGTCTTAGGTACCCATCTCTGAAGACATTCAAGGTCAGTTCAGACAGGGCTCTGAGTTATCTGATCTGGCTGAAGATGTCCCTCCCCATTACAGGGGGTTGGACTAGATGACCTTTAATGCTCATTTCCAAACCAAACTTTTCAGTGNTGCCTTTTTTTAAAAAAAATGCCAATAAATATGTGTACCTCATAAAAACTAGCATTTTAAAAGATCCATGAGGCTCTGTTTGCCTTACCCATCACCCCTCTCCCATAGTGCCCATCATGGCTCCTCTGCCTGTCTGTACTGCAGGGATGATGATAGTGAAAACCTTGTTAAAGACATTCTACCACTGAAACAAATTTGATTCAGCCAGCAGCACTTTTGTGTTCGAGTACTAAAATAAGACGGGTCTGGTACAGTTCTTTTCTTAAGGTGAACTGACACCTGTGATAGCAGGTGGCTTTTTTTATTTTTTTTTTTTTTCGTATCAAAAGCTTTCCTTTAGGACTGAAAAGAACAAAGGACCTGTGAAACCACCGTTTGTTCTATTTTTGTGTGTTGTTCCAACAGTATGTACTTGGCTCACTGAATACGGCAAATGAAGCTTGTGGTGTCTTTCAGGCAGAAATCTCTCTCCCATTTGACATATTTCAGGGTCTGAGCGCACTGCTCCTATAAAAACAGAAGAGCACAGAAACGAGGCATTTTAATCAGCGGGGCGAATCTTTAAATACTATATCCAGGCTACCTCCACGTGGAGAAAAAGGGTGACGTAATGCTTTGGTGAAACAAAAAGGCGAGGGCCGGGGCCGGGNGCTATTTGTACTGCAAAAGGGGATTATAAGAAAGATTGGGTCAAACTTCTTAGCAGGACCTGTAGCAATAGGAGGCAAGGTTGTGGTTTTAAACTATGAAAAGATATATAAAGAAGGTTTTTGTTTGTTTGGTTGGGGTTTTTTTGTTTTTTTTTTAACGATGAGGGTGGTAAAATACTGGTACAGGTTGCACAGAGAGGTCTTAGGTACCCATCTCTGAAGACATTCAAGGTCAGTTCAGACAGGGCTCTGAGTTATCTGATCTGGCTGAAGATGTCCCTCCCCATTACAGGGGGTTGGACTAGATGACCTTTAATGCTCATTTCCAAACCAAACTTTTCAGTGATTCAATGGTTCTATGGCTGTGCTGCCACTTGACATGAAACTGAGCAGAAGTGGGCTCCTCTCTGTCTTACAAGAGGCATCTAGTCGTGTGTCACTTTTCAGAAACTGTAGCAGACAGCTAGAGGAAGCTATTAAAAGTAGTTACGGTAGCTACTAGTGTAAAACCAGTTATGGATAACTTCTCACCAATTTCCAGATAATGTTGACATTTATAATTTGCATACTCAGAACTTCTGCAAGATCATTCCATTCTGACTCTACCACAAAGGAATTATCTGCTGTGTCCATGACATCTCTTTGCATGGACTGGCTAACCAGTTTATACCAATGGACCCACTGAAAAACCTGCTATGTGCTTTTCCTGAGCATGTTATAATATAGGGCAAAGAAAGAGAAGAGAAACAAAGCATAGATGAAGAATAGGCAACAGAAGTAAAGAGGTCTGAGCTAATATACTTTCTATAAGCATGCCATTCTGGCATGTTTCACCCTTCTAAAACAACCAAGTTGCTTACAGTATTTTTGATTTAGGGAGAGAAATGGCCTATTTCAATTCTCTTTTAAAGAAGTTAAGGGGCACCACTTGTGCTGATATCTGGAGTATTTTATCTGCACACTGAAGAGTTTTCCATTGTTAATGCCTGTTGCACGTTCTCTACTTTGCTAAGTACAGATGCATAAAGGAGCATTAAGCATAGATGTACCCAGAATGAACTCCATGAAAAAAACAAACAAACAAACCCTGAATTATAATAAACCACAAAAGCATGATTAAACTTTTCAAACATGGGTTGTTTGTGAAAGTGAAAATAGGCAGTCATTATGCATAACAGGAACACCTAGTAAACATGCAAAATATCTATGATATTATTTAGACCTTTAGTTAGTCATATAGAGATATGAATATGTAGTTAAGTGTTATGAGCTCTGTGGATATTGTTAATGGGCAGCTTCAGTGGGCTGCATGTCTTATGATAGGGTAAAAATTCTTCACATATGGGACTCCTATTGCCTCTTTCCCTCCTTTTGTGTTACAGAGACTGTATAACAGTATTAGGGGGTATAACAAGTGATTAAAGGGCACTTGTGCCATAAAGAATTTAAGAAGCGGAATGATCAATTTTCGTTGATGCTTATCCTACCTATAACAGCTAATTGAAATATATTCTTAGTGGAAAACTTCCTGTGTCCTTGTTTTAAGAATATTCACAGCATTGATTCAAACCTTTAATCTTCTACTCTTCCTTGTATTTACTTGCTCACTTTTTATTCTGATTTTTTCCTTTTTCTCTGCAGTCTTCTCTGGTTTTTCACGTTCACCCACATCATCTTGAGCTCTCTGACATTTCAGTCTGTTGATGCACACAAACATTCTGCCAAAACAAGTTAGCTAGAAACAGGGCCATCCTTAGTGACTGCTCCACTTTCAGCACACATTGTACTAGCTGTGATTGACAGAGCTTATGCTGTCAAGCCTAATAGTTCCTAAGTGGTGATTAACTGGGCTAGTGATATACAGATGGGGGTTGGTGGACACCTAACTTTCCTCTGCACTAGTGCCACCTGGGTGCAGATCCTTTACTCCCTCAGAAATGCCACACCGGATGATTTACTATGCTTTGCTAATTATTGTGATGGTTTGGTTGTTCATTTTGCCTCTACTCACCTCAGTTATGAGCTCTGCTGAGTTTCACCCTGAGGAAATATAAAATGCGGGAGCTGCATGAAGGCAAGAGAAAGGAAGCAAAACATTGGAAATGCATCTGCCAAAAGTCTGATGCTTTGTCTAAACAGTATAAAATGGCAACTCAAGTTATGCAGTTTAGGAAGTAAGTTCTAGACCTGTATTCTGAGAACATATGACGATTTTTTAAGCAGCACCACTCTCTCGTTAAACAATCTATTTACATCGTGCTTTTATTCTTTATCTTCTAATGTTTGTCTGCTTTGTCCTACTATACTAATTATCCAGACTACAATAATACAAACTCCAATAATACCCCACTTTTCATTGTCTATTTCTGTCTGCATGTTCCAAAAAGGAAAATAATCATTTTGAGAATTTTTTTAAGCCTTACTCTGTCTCTATAAATCACTGTAAGACTTCCTTTATATTTCAGCATATTGGATTTATTATGTCTGTGGATGCGGTTGGTCCCCCACAAAATATTAATGGTTTAAGCAGAATTATGTATTACAGGATGACAGGTAGCATACAAAGGTGTTGCACAACACCAGAATACCTGAATGTGCCACATGCCCAGATTATATCATAAAGGAGGATGTGGAACTGGCATATTTTCCCACTTAAAAAGACTCTAATTAGCCATTTAAAAATATATTTTTATGAAAGACTGTGAAATCTCTGGAATAAAACTCAGAAGATGTAATGAAGTTTAAATTTCTTGCACTGAGATAGCCTTGTGACTCACTTTGGGTATGCTTATAGTGCAGCTTTGGTTAAGATCAGGAATATACCCTCAACACAAGAATTGCTGTCCTGTGGTTTGCAGTGTCAAGTGTTTGTTCTTAAAGTGCACAGAATGAATACTTCTCAGAAGAATTGGGTAGAAATTTTAGATCAAATGGAGTTTGGCAGACACTTCAAAAGTGCACATACAGCAGTTCATCTTGTAATTTTAGCTTAAGTCTCTGGTTCTCTGAGACGTGTAAGCCACCTTGGATTTATTTTTTGCTGGTCTTTTCTTCACCAGCTGTAGGCACCATTCCCATGGGGAGATGGCTGTTCATCATCTGACCAGCGCGCAAGAATAGTTCAACATGGAGCAGGAGCAGAAAATACTCTGAGATAAAGGTTGCACTAATAGGAAACTGGAGCAAGAAGTGTATAAATGAATATCTAGAAATGTGTCTTAGGAATACTTGCTTTAAGGGCCAGAGAATTCAGTGAATTTTGATATTTAAATATCAGGCTAGCATCAGCCTGTGTAATTTTCTTGACATAGCAATGTCAGGAATTCGCTTAGTGTCAATGTCAGATATTTCTCGTTAGCTCTTCTGGTGTACAACCAACCTCCTCACGTGTTGCCCTCCTTATAAATAAATGCAGTCAGTCTTTAAAGATTGTGGTGTTTCAGATGATCTTTATCTGTAAACTAATGATAATTCTTCTCTGACTGAAAGATTTGTAAGGCTATGGTCATTGACATTTGTGACACATAACAACTATACAGGCACAGCTTTTGAAAAGCCTATAAATAGAGTAGCTCATTATATCTTTGGCAAGGAGACAGATTTGTTGCTTTTTAAAAAATATGAAGTTTAGCAATATTTGGTAGTATTCCCATTTAGATGCCATAGAATTTAAAAGACAAATTACTATTCTTTTACTCTTTTTAAACTGTGGATTACTGCAGTAAAATGTCATATTTTATGATTATATGAAATCTTGAGATAAGCTACTCAATGCTTTTTAGGAATTTGCAGTACTCATTGCTCAAGTTGTACTACCAAGAATATATAATTGAGTACTCCAAGGATGGGATTTCATCAGGAGAAATACACTTAGAAAATTAAAATAACTGGAGGACAACTGTATTGTTCATGTATAGGGCATGACTGCTGGAAAATGCAAAATTAGAAAATGATACGAGCAAAGGAAGAGATGCCAGAGAAAAAGCTCAAGGTCAAGCAGCTATTTATGAGCAAAATATTTAAGTCCTTTAAGGGAAAAAAGCCTTTATGAGTGAATAAATTTTATACTAATTAGATTCTGATTTTAACATAATAGCCATAGTAGTTAAAAACCCCATCTTCTTTGCATACTAAATGACTTTTCAATCTTACAGGTTTATTGACAAGAAGTGTTTGTCATACTCTTTTAGATATTAATTTTGTGGTTTCAGTATTTCCTAGCTGATGTGTGTCAAAGGTAATAAAGAAGTCTAAGAGTTAAAGACTACTTTAAATAAATATTCCCATGCTAAATGTATGTCTACAGGAGTTAATAAAGTAGTGCAACTATTCCCTGATGTGTGCAATTCTATGACTTGAGATGATTGTGCATCAAAAAGACACTGTCATTTTTCATTGTTCCAAGAAGGTGCTTGTAGGGATTATGCCAATCCAAACAAGACACCTACGGGATAATGCTGGCTTCACACTGGCTGTTACCGCAAACTACTGTAGTACACTTAAAAAAGGAGCATAGTTGCTCCTCTGCTAATACATTTGCATGAATCTGGGCTAAGTCATATGACTTATCTCACAGGGGTTTCTTGATTTGTTTCGTAAACAGTCCATTGCCTATATTGATAGACAGACTAGAAACTTTCTGGTTCTGTTGCTCCTACAGTTGCTGTTTTAAATTGTTTTGTTGATTACCTAAATGCCAATAAATATGGTTAGAATAAAATAGAAAGCAATAATGTACAAGCTATGAAAGCAAAAGTAGAATTTGTAAGCAAAGTGATTAACATTGCCCATCTAAACAGACAGAAAGTTCAAAACATAAAATTTGTGCATGAAATTTTTTGAACTATTCTCATGTAGTTTTGAAAGAGAAGCCAAACAAGGATCTGGGTACTTTTTGAGATTAGTAGGCTTACCAGGTACGCTATCACTAGTGTTCTTGTCTGTACTACTCTCAATGTATCTGCAGGCTGTGAGATTCACCTATGAGTTGCTGGTGTTAGTTTGTGCTGTTTCATATGCCTTTCTGCTTAAACACAGATTTCTATTTTAATTCAGTTTCAAAGGATTACCTTCTGGTCACACTAATGCTCTTAGGGGAAGGATTTAGGGCCTTTATTGCCTTATCAGTTTGACTGGAGATCCCATTTCATGGTTTGACAGGGCTGGTAAAATGTTCTTCCACCTCCTTAGCCACTTCTATAGCACACAGCTGAGTAGGTAAATAAATCAGTCAGTAAGTAAGTAATTAAACAAATAAACAGAGTCTTCCTGATAAAATAAAACACTTCACATCTGTAATTTATGTCCTTATGTGAGTTATATGTACATAATTTGTGTCTGACATTTCATTTATCTAAACAAGGCAAGTAGCGGGCAGCCTGCAGAAATGGTGTTTCACGAGGACAAAAATGGGGTTTTTCTTAGTAAATCCTATGGTCCAGTCTGCATAGACAATGCAGCCAAATGGAGGTCTGCTATAATTTCACCTTTTTCAGGTATTACTGAAATCTAAATACCAAAGTTACTTCTTAACTTTTTAGTGTAACCATTGATTGTCTTTTCTTTTCCAAACTTTAAAGCAACATGGAACATTTAGATGTAAGAGAGAATGAATTGTAAGCTCTGTGGGGATTTTTTTTTTTTTTGGTTTTTTTTTTTTTAGTTTTGTTTTTTTTTAACTGATCCAGTGAATTCTCATGATTGTAGTGAGAGATGTACTGCTTCAATCAGTGCAAAAATCCTTCTTTGAAGGAGGGATCCTTCAAAGGAGGGACTTGGGAAGATGGTAAGAGGGGAAGAGTCTGAGCCATTTCCCCACAGCCATGTTTATCAGCACTGGAAGTACTTCAGTCATACATCTGAAAATCTGAAGGGATTTTAAGAGTATGTTTTTGAAATACCTTGTTTAAAATCTTGAACTTTATATATTACAGCTAATATTGCTGTTAAAAAACTGTGATTTTTCAGTTCAAGATTTCAGGGAATTGATTTTGCACTGATAAAAATGCAAAGGTTTCTTCCATCTTGCTTCAAGTCTGAAATTTTTAGTCATATTTGCAATCAGCCATCAGGTGTTGTAAGTATTTTTTGTTTCTTATGTTTTTCAAAGCTGGGAAATACTTTTTTTTTTTTATAAGTCACTTCTTCCACTACAAAATATATCAGGTAAGTCCTCATTAAAGTCTTATCTAAAATGAATTAGAAAGTCTAGATTTGAGCCTTTTCTTTAAAAATTGCTGTGCAGAAGTTTGTGACTATGTCATCAACATCCTTCTTTACTACGTTTAAGCATTTTCTTCAATATAAGTCTGTTCCTTGGTCATGACTAAAAATCAAATGTAGCATACAGCAGGCTGCTACCATTGTTGCTAGCGGTTTGAAACATTATTGCTCTGGACTGTAACTGTCAGCCAAAGCTATTAATAGAAAAGTGGAAAAACCTAAGACACCCTAATATAATGCCAGGGAAAAAATGCCTAGAACCAGAGGAGCCCCTGACAATAGGTTCCTATAGGGTGTTATTATTTTAGCAGTGCCAAAATATGCAATAGTTTAAACTGAACACTGTGGTTAAGCTGGTTTTGTTTGAGGCATGATGCTGTTATATTATCGTGTTACCCTATAAAAAAAGCTAATTAGAGTCTGTATTTGTAGATCAAATTAGTGAGAGTGTAGTTAAAAAAAAAAAAAGAAAAAAAAAGAAAAAAAAAAAAGAAAAAAGAAGCTGGTCTGAAATGTGGTGCAATGTAATACTTTATGTACCAGCTCATTTGAGAGGGGTATGCGACTGAGTGATTGATTGTAAATATTTTTCACATTTCCATTACTGAGAAAGACTTTTGACCTTGCAATTCAAGATTTATATAGTCTGGATGTGATTTTTTTTTTTTTTTAGTCTATGATTTTGAACCC
>WBMY01003810.1:115503-144154 GCA_013397315.1 Donacobius atricapilla | reverse complement strand
TTTTTGTTTGTTTGTTTGTTTGTTTGTGAAACTGACCAGAAAGATGGATAAGGAACTATGGCTCATAAAAGGAGTGCCAATGTTTCTCTATTTAATATGAATAAAATACCTTACCTTTTATTTTTGCTGAGCCATTTAAATTTTAATTTTCACCTTTCAGTTTTACTACCATTGCAAAATTTGCAAAATAAGTGTATCTTACAGATACATTCCAAACTCCTGAAGCATCAAATTGAATTTTCTGTCAGACAATAATTTTTCTCACCTCTAAAATAAACAAATTGAAATCTACTCTAAGTCAAAACTTTTCACTACTAATTCTGAGTTTCACACTGTTCCCAAATATGTTTGTCTAAAGGGCAAAAGCAATAATGCTAATTAAATCAGACCATTAACAAAGTGTTCATAACATAATTTTGACTTTCAAATGTGGATATGAGTGATCCCTTATCCTGAGCTTTCAATTTAATAGAGACAGATGAAAGGAAAATGAGATAATTAAACATAAGATGAAAGCTCAAATTTGTCAATGAAGAGATAAAGCTCGCTGATGTGACTGAGAGGAAAACTTACCTGTAAACCAAAAAGGGAAGGTATTGGGGAAGATGAAATAGGAAAGCCTTATAACTACGATTCCTTAGCAAAAGATTTTGAAAATATAAAACCAATAAGCGAAGTTGAGATGAAGGCGAGCTTTGAGATCTAAAATGCCGAGCCGTTAGTTACTGAACAACTGAAAAAGACAATGGCTTAGCCAGATGAAGAAGAATCTCCCTTGATTGAACAATACCCTTGGCAAATAAAGGGATGTCAAAGGTCCAAAGGTTGGAGGGACCTCACCAAAGTAGCGGGGAAGAAAAAAGGAATTAGCTTTTAAGGTTTAAAATGTAACACATCGGGTAATGTAGTAATTCTTAAAGGTTGTATGTAAATTCTATAGGATTCGTGTCTTGTACTGGTCGGTTAGTGTAAATCACAATATTCAACACAGAAACAGATATAATGTATTGTAACAGGGACTTAGCTCTCTCTACCTTTCTCTTGCTCTCTCTACCTATCTCTATCTCACACTCTCTAGCTCTCTTGCTCAGACTCTCTCTCTCTACCTCTCTCCATCTCTCTCTCTTGGGGCACGCTTCAGCTGTGGCTGGCAGCGTTAGCAAACCTCTGATACCCACGATCTATGCAATAAACCACATGTTTCAAGAGCTGCCCTGGGCTCCAGAGATCTCTCGTCCCGGCCATCCCAGCCCTGTCCCGCCAGTCTCCTACAGAAAGGAGCTGCTATGTAAAAAAAATTAATTACTTTTGGAGGGTTTTTTGTGGGTGGGTGGTTGGTTGGTCAGTCCCAAGATCAGAGGAAATATGAAATCACCAAATTCACAAAAAAAAATCATATCTTTTGGAGCATATTTGCTCTGGACACTACTGATCTTCTTTCCTATATTCACGGTACTAGCTAAGAATTATTGAATTAGTATATTTAATATAGAAATATTAAAATATTTATCAAATTCAGAGGGGGAAGAAATAGGTCAATAAAATTTTTGATTTACTATTTCTATTAATTTACAGAACAAAAGAAGGAAAAATACATTAAGAAGGATTCTTTTTTGTTTCCCTTTTTTCTTTTTGTGAAGGGGGAAACAAAATCAACCAAGCACTTAAATAAACTGACAAACAAACAAAAATAAAGAAAAAGACCTAATCAAAACCCAATAGAAATTAAGGAGGCCTAGTATATCCCTCAAAATGTCAAGGTATTACACAAGACCTGCTGTAATTGATTAGTTCTATTTTTCTTTTTTTTGCGTATTAGATTGAAAATTTAGTAGGTGATTTAATCCAGAAGGAATGTGGATCCTATTCGTTTTTAATCTGCCAACAAAATACCATTTAGGAGTAAAAATCATTGTCTTCAGGAGGAGAAACCGAAAGAAGTATATTATTTACAAACAGATAAAACCCTTACAGTGCAACAGGCTGTCATGCACTGGCATTCAAGTTTTTTTAAGAATATGACCCAGTGGACAAAATCCAAGAGTACATAAAATCAAGATGAAATTAGATATCCTCTGGCAGTTTATTACAGATTTTCTGTCTTCAGGCGTCTTCCTCATAGTCAAATGTGATTAAATGAATTTGTCAGCATCCAGAGGTATAACAGCAGCATGAAGCAAAGAGATACAGTGTAAAATTAAATAAACTCAATAGTTTTTTTGACTAACAGTTTTTCATACGTAATTATATTGTGTAGAATATTGACTAAAGCAAATTGCCAACCCACTCCTTTCTTTGCTGGACTTATTTGCAACCAGAAACCTAAATTATTTCATTTCAAACCATATTTGATAAGAAAAAAATCTTTTGTGCTTGCATTGCCAAAATATAATAAAATAGTTTGGCCATTGCACTGTGCTAGCTATCAGTATTCTGTAATGTGATAGCATAGAAAAGGACAGATGATCATTTGAGTTGGTACTGAAAGCCGCAATATTTTTTTCTCAGTTTCCAGTTAAACATAACTGTAAAATATAATCGATTCAGGCATTTTAAGGATCTGATTTGGTGTCCTGGGATGACTTTTTGATGATTGTATCCCCAGTTCTCTCTTCTGTGTATGCTGTATGTTAAGTTCTGTACCTTTAAGACAAAGCAACGCCTGATAAGTAACAGCTGTGTTAATTAACCAGTACAGCCTTGCCCCTGATGAGTAACAGCTATAGCCAATAAGGATGAGTGAGATAAAAGAGGATGGCTGGTAAGGGGAGAATGGTTATGGAGGAGCAATCTTGAGAACCATGAGCAGCGGCTCATGAAGCAGAATCCTGGAGAGAGAGAATCACTGCTGTGAGATGAGTTCTGAGAGCAAAGGGGGAGAAAGAAGATGTGTGGAGTTTGTTTTGAAAACATCATTTCCTCCTCTGCATTCCTGCTCCTGGACTGTGCTTGTGTGAGACCTATCCTGTACTAAAAAGCCCAGAGAGATACCTGGATCTCATGCCTGTGCCCCCGACACCCAGGATGGCATTTCTTTTTCAGCACTGGAGGGACTGAGCGAGCTGAGCTACCCACAGCAAGGACTTCCTGAATTTACCATCTCACTTCAGAGCAATGAGAAGTCTTATTGTTTCATATTATTCATTCTTTATGCTTGTGGGCACTCTTTTTGTTAAGTAAATAATTTTTTCTGCTTTCCTCTGAGTAAGCTTTTTTTCCCAGACCGGTTGAGGGAGGGGCCTTTTAGGTTTGCTTCCCAGAGGGACCCCATTCAGGGGTTCTCTCGCAAATTTGCCTTAAACCAGAATATTTGGCTACAAAAAAAGCCAGATTAAATGGCCTTTAATTACAGAATGGTATTATATATGGTGAAATACTAGAGCTTTTTAACTGGAACTAACTCAGTAGGTCATAACCATGCCTTGAGAAACCTTTTTAATTGTCCTAAGTGTGCAAACTCTTCGTTTTTTGTTAGCAGTCCAGGACTCTTCTTCTTTCTGCAGTACTTCATTGAAAATCCAAAGGTCTTTCCTGTTCAAATCAAAGATCAAGAGTCTTTTTCAGTTTTATAGCATTCTAACAGAAAAGGACAGAGAGATCACCAAAAAACATTCTTATATATTATGCTTTCCTTTGGGAAGCAATAATTTAGGCCTTAGACCTCTCAGTATATATTTGTGTATTGTCTGTTTCTTCTCCTACAATATTACTTACAGTTCAATGTTTCTGTAAATATCATAACAGTACTGGTCAATAGTCACAATCCTAGAAAACTTTATTATTTGGGGTAGACTAATATACATTTCCAGCTTAGAGTTTTGTAGCTGTCTCCTATATATATATATATATATATATAAAATTATGACATCTGACACTCATATTTTAATTTTTAATGAATATAAATGACAAAATTTAGGAGTATTCAAAGCCCAAGCGATTAGCCTACAAATAACCTTATTTAAATATGACTTGGAAACCTCTTAGTTTCAGGAGTGGAGCAGCTCACGGCTTCATATTAATTGAGACCTAAGTGTTCCACTTCCCTCTGATATTTTGATTTCCATAAAAAATAAACCCAGATGCATTGATGTACAATGGCTTTAAACTGTAACACTAATATCTCTGAATTTACATTACCTATAATGCCTCAGCTAGGAAGTAGGAAGTAAAAAATGGGTGCTAAACTATGAATACAATCATTGATAACTGAAGGGTGATTTAGAGCTGAAGTAATGCTTAACATTTCTGAATCACTGTCTAAACGTGTCTGTCTTTTCATTAATGCTGTAATGTTTGAAATTAGGTTCTAAATTAGCTAATTTAGGCTAATTTGAACTCCTAAATCAGCCGGTGCAAACCAAGATTATGAATCATAAATGTAGCATGGCATTTTCCTGAAATGTGTAAAAATTTGGGCAAATATCCATAAATGAGACAGTGGAAGAAGTATCAATAAGTACTGAGATGATTCTTTATATTTTCATTATTTTTCAGCAAACTTAGAATAATGGAGAATAAACTGTGATGTTCAGACATTTAACAACTTCTGTATTTAAGTTACACAACCATGCTTTTTTTCTATGCTAAAACTCATGAAAAAGTGAGTGTTCAAATCTCATGTATTCATTTTATAACCGTAAAGGAACACAGAATGAAAACATTTGTGTTATTTTAAAATAGGTAGTGAAAATGTGATATTTAATTTACAACTCTAAAATTTTATGTTGTTTTTCAAAATGGACAGATACATGGATTTTCTATTTAAAATTTATTTGATATGGCACTTCACAGTACTGTAATTCTACAGAAAGAAATCCCCACAAAACCANTGTATGTTAAGTTCTGTACCTTTAAGACAAAGCAACGCCTGATAAGTAACAGCTGTGTTAATTAACCAGTACAGCCTTGCCCCTGATGAGTAACAGCTATAGCCAATAAGGATGAGTGAGATAAAAGAGGATGGCTGGTAAGGGGAGAATGGTTATGGAGGAGCAATCTTGAGAACCATGAGCAGCGGCTCATGAAGCAGAATCCTGGAGAGAGAGAATCACTGCTGTGAGATGAGTTCTGAGAGCAAAGGGGGAGAAAGAAGATGTGTGGAGTTTGTTTTGAAAACATCATTTCCTCCTCTGCATTCCTGCTCCTGGACTGTGCTTGTGTGAGACCTATCCTGTACTAAAAAGCCCAGAGAGATACCTGGATCTCATGCCTGTGCCCCCGACACCCAGGATGGCATTTCTTTTTCAGCACTGGAGGGACTGAGCGAGCTGAGCTACCCACAGCAAGGACTTCCTGAATTTACCATCTCACTTCAGAGCAATGAGAAGTCTTATTGTTTCATATTATTCATTCTTTATGCTTGTGGGCACTCTTTTTGTTAAGTAAATAATTTTTTCTGCTTTCCTCTGAGTAAGCTTTTTTTCCCAGACCGGTTGAGGGAGGGGCCTTTTAGGTTTGCTTCCCAGAGGGACCCCATTCAGGGGTTCTCTCGCAAATTTGCCTTAAACCAGAATATTTGGCTACAAAAAAAGCCAGATTAAATGGCCTTTAATTACAGAATGGTATTATATATGGTGAAATACTAGAGCTTTTTAACTGGAACTAACTCAGTAGGTCATAACCATGCCTTGAGAAACCTTTTTAATTGTCCTAAGTGTGCAAACTCTTCGTTTTTTGTTAGCAGTCCAGGACTCTTCTTCTTTCTGCAGTACTTCATTGAAAATCCAAAGGTCTTTCCTGTTCAAATCAAAGATCAAGAGTCTTTTTCAGTTTTATAGCATTCTAACAGAAAAGGACAGAGAGATCACCAAAAAACATTCTTATATATTATGCTTTCCTTTGGGAAGCAATAATTTAGGCCTTAGACCTCTCAGTATATATTTGTGTATTGTCTGTTTCTTCTCCTACAATATTACTTACAGTTCAATGTTTCTGTAAATATCATAACAGTACTGGTCAATAGTCACAATCCTAGAAAACTTTATTATTTGGGGTAGACTAATATACATTTCCAGCTTAGAGTTTTGTAGCTGTCTCCTATATATATATATATATATATATAAAATTATGACATCTGACACTCATATTTTAATTTTTAATGAATATAAATGACAAAATTTAGGAGTATTCAAAGCCCAAGCGATTAGCCTACAAATAACCTTATTTAAATATGACTTGGAAACCTCTTAGTTTCAGGAGTGGAGCAGCTCACGGCTTCATATTAATTGAGACCTAAGTGTTCCACTTCCCTCTGATATTTTGATTTCCATAAAAAATAAACCCAGATGCATTGATGTACAATGGCTTTAAACTGTAACACTAATATCTCTGAATTTACATTACCTATAATGCCTCAGCTAGGAAGTAGGAAGTAAAAAATGGGTGCTAAACTATGAATACAATCATTGATAACTGAAGGGTGATTTAGAGCTGAAGTAATGCTTAACATTTCTGAATCACTGTCTAAACGTGTCTGTCTTTTCATTAATGCTGTAATGTTTGAAATTAGGTTCTAAATTAGCTAATTTAGGCTAATTTGAACTCCTAAATCAGCCGGTGCAAACCAAGATTATGAATCATAAATGTAGCATGGCATTTTCCTGAAATGTGTAAAAATTTGGGCAAATATCCATAAATGAGACAGTGGAAGAAGTATCAATAAGTACTGAGATGATTCTTTATATTTTCATTATTTTTCAGCAAACTTAGAATAATGGAGAATAAACTGTGATGTTCAGACATTTAACAACTTCTGTATTTAAGTTACACAACCATGCTTTTTTTCTATGCTAAAACTCATGAAAAAGTGAGTGTTCAAATCTCATGTATTCATTTTATAACCGTAAAGGAACACAGAATGAAAACATTTGTGTTATTTTAAAATAGGTAGTGAAAATGTGATATTTAATTTACAACTCTAAAATTTTATGTTGTTTTTCAAAATGGACAGATACATGGATTTTCTATTTAAAATTTATTTGATATGGCACTTCACAGTACTGTAATTCTACAGAAAGAAATCCCCACAAAACCATAAAACAAAAAGAGAAAAAAAAAGAGAGAAATGGGGAAAAAAAAGTAGGTATGTAAAATTATTTTAATATTTATGGTCAATAATAATAAGTCTGTTTAACTGTTGGCTATAAGTCATAAACATTTGAATTGAAATTTAAATTTCAAAGAAAATGTTTGATATAATTAAGGGTAGTTAATTTTCAAAGATATGGTAAACATACATTACACTGAAAGGGCAAAACCTCAACTTGTCTAAATGTCAGAGGTCAACAGACTGCAATGGAAGAATGGCAATATATCCTTGGCAACATTCTGCCTCCAAATGTTTGTATTAGTTTTATGAGACCTGTTGAAAGCTATTGTCACCATCTACCATCCATCTCATGGTATTTTGCACAGGGGGATGTGCAGATTTACTACACAATGGCTTTTCTCTTTCTTGGTGACATAGCAAAGGATATTACATAATCATCTCTTATAATATTCAATGAATAAATATGATAGCTGACATAAGCGAAATATAAATCCTCAGCTCTTTTTGCTTACCTAGCAAATGCAACTCCTATGCTGTCCATAGGGAAAGGGTGTGTGGATGAACCAGATAAGAAATATATTTGATGAATTAGAAGAAGCACTTGGTATGAGATGCTGGATGATTTCTAACAAAATGAACTATATTTATAGGTAATTGAAACAACATGGATAGTATTTTTTTCCCAAGGTTTTATGATGTTGTAGCAGAAGCCTATATTTTTAGAGAATTCAAGAAATACTTTCATCCACTCATATTTTTTTACCTTGAAGTCTCCTTTTGTCCAAAATGTTCTGTCTAGGGATAAGCCTGAAGTTTTTGGAATTTTTAACTACAATTTAGAATTCCTCTCTCTCTTTGTTTCAAGCCCATTCCCTCTCAGCTGTATAGTGATAAAACCTACATTTGTTTTTTTGACAACTGCCACACCTTTTCATGTCTGAGCTGTCTTTCCTCCCAAGTATTGATTACCAGCACGTTACCTTTGGCAGTCAGTATAAAAACCTTTTTCATTCACCCAGTCTTTCCCACAGTATGGTCTGGTTAGAGGCTTTATCAGATCTTTTAAAATAATCTCTAACATTAACTGCCCCTCTCTCTCTTGCTTCCACTAACCCTTATTGCTGGTGGAATTGCCTGCCATACAGAGGTCACAGTTCTAACAGCTTATGCCGGAGGCCAGCTTCAGGCTGTGCAGCTTGGTTTGCGTGTCCTTTCATACTACCTGAGGGCACAGCAACACAAACACAACACGTTTTCAGCATTCAATGAAGCCATCAGCATTTTTTTGTAATGCTTTGGGAAAAAAAAATAAAACAACCAACCATATCCTACTGTTACAATAAGTATTGTGCTCTTGGGAGGCGAGTATATAAATGTGATTACTTTTTAAGCTGAAGATCTTGTCTCTGGAGGCCATCTGTCATCCAGAAATGTGTTGGAATTTCCCTACAGCTATAATATAGTAGGACCATTGCAGAATTTACTGTCCAGTTCTTCTGTCATGTTGAAAGGATGGTGGTGTTTTCTTTCTGGTAAAGAGGCTAAAAGTTTGATCAGAGATGATCCTTTTCAGTGGGCCAAGATCAACCTTAAGAATGGAAGAAAAATATTCAGGGTTCCTTGCTAAAATTTTAAAACATATCATTTTTTTGAGGTAAAGTTCTATGCTAGCAGATTTCAACGATGTGTACAGATCTTATTACAAAATAATATTAATTAAATCTTAACCTTTATTCCATGTTGTCTTATCTATCATTGGAGATTGAGATTTACTTATTTTAACTGAAAAGAAGAAAGGAATTTTACTCATTGTTGCAAAGCATTTTGAAATAACTTGTTTTTAAAGTCCATGTATTCAAATGTTTTCTAGCTTTTATATTCTTAATTTATCTCAGTGCACAAACATTAATTAGGGAACACAAAAACTTCAATCAAAGTTGAAAAGGTGTTGTTTATAGTGTTTGTGAGATGTTAATATCTCTCAAGAGTCTAATGATTTCTAATGAGATCTGAAACTCCTAAAGAGATAGTACTATAGCAAATTCAGAGCTGGAGGAATTCACTTGCTAAAAGGAATAATAGAATCAGAATGGTCTAGATTGGAAGCAACTGTAAAGATCATCCAATACCCTTGGCATGGCAGGGACACATTAGAAATAATTTGGCAATTTTGTACATGAGAAAACATTCCTACCAGATAAGGTTCTAGAGACTTTTCTCATGTTTACTAGCAATTGGCAAATTATAGGTGAATATTTTAAACCATTAAAAGAATTTTTTCTTTTTTTAAGGGAGAAAAGCCACACAACATATTCCTTCTTTTTCATGTTTATTGCTTTTACTGTAATGTTTGTGTTTATAATTAAAATAACACCGTTATGGATATGAAATCATAACAGTTTTGCAAAGTATTACAATATAGTCAATTCCTAGATGTCTAAGCCTGAGCTAGACTTCTTCAGGTGACTTCATAGACATACCCACATTGAAAATTAATTATCAGATAATGTTATAAAGAGTGATTTTTATTCTCTTTTATATAAAGCTCCCTTTAAGAGGAGGTAATACACTAGTGATAACTTTTTCATTTGAAGACAAAAGTGTCAGAATTAGTAGCCCAGACACAGAATTTAAGATAAGATTTTATTCTTAAAATGTAGGTATTTTAGTGATTTTTACTGATATTTTATTATGCCATTTGAGACACTCACAGAGCACTGGCAGGCACTGCAGGACTCATGGGATAGCTGCACTCATTTATAGAAATAGATTAAAGCCAACATGAATATCCTATATTTTCTGAGAAGGCTTCATGTGTTTTTTACAGACCATTCTTAGTGTAGCTGGAACATCTTTAGCCAAGCACAAATAGATATAAGCAAATAGAATATGTTCAAGCTGCAAGTACAAAGCAGTTGTTCATTGGTTATTGCAGATAACATATCAAGGCTATAATTATCTTCAGGCTCAGCACGACTATGCTCACCATCCCTGTGACATGCCCCAATAACCTACCTGGTTATCAATTAGAATAACTGAAAAATACTCATATGTAGTTAAGAGTTAAACTGCATTATCTTATTTAGAGAGTGAATATACAGGGAGGACTGGTAGGCATGAAAAATCCTAATACATCCTAATAAAATTTGCACAAGATTGTAAGTGGGGAGAAAGCTAGAAGAGTAGTCTTGAGGTAAAGCAGCAATGAGATATCAGAAGCAAGAGAATGCTTGAATAAATGATTGGTTTTGTGTTACAACAGGAGCTTAACTGATGGGATTGGATCACTGTGTGAGGAAAAAGACAGCTTTTGTTCCTAAAGTGTCCATAAAGCCTGACTGTATGAAAGTACAACTTAAAAACTACTTTATGTTAAAAATAAAAATTTTTCAAATACACATTTCACATCTAATTCTGTCTGATAATAAAGCTCCTCAGGAGAGACTTTATATTTTCACATACATAGTGTACATCATGAAACTGAATGAATACATTTTAAATCAAGTTCACTTGCATTTAGTATCCATTTGAGGATTTAAATTTAATAATCACATAATAACATAAAGTTTATTAAAAACAGTATGAAGGGGGCATATTTTTTTCCATTGTGATTTATCATCATCATACTTAACTTCAGGATAAATGTATTTCTGTCTTGCTAATAGAAGATACCAACAATTATTAAGGTGGAGTCTATGTACTGGGCCAATTCCTTTATGTAAACTGGAATGTTACATTGCCCTAGCAGCATGGAAACACCTCTAAGTTTATATAAATATAATAGTAATAAAATTGCCATCTCAGTATTGCCAAATCAGTTCAATAGATAAATGATGTAAATGATTTATACACTTTTATTTCCATTTTTATTTTAGTAGAATTTTATGATTGGAAGTAAAAACTGTAGAAGATATAAATAACACACAACCTGGGAAATTATTAAATTTTTATTTTCAACTTATTTCTGTGAGAGAGACACATTTATTACATAGGGCATATGAAATCCTTTTTTTAAAAAATAAGAGGCGATCAATGTTTGTACTGGTAGTGCAGTCATCTTGAATCAAAATACTGGTCACACCTGTAAACAGAGATTAAACTTGGAAACATCTAGAAAAGAATTTTCTCTTTTCTTCTCAGCAATGACAAGCTAATTCTATTCACTTAAATTTTATTTTCATGACCCTCAATATATCTCACCAGTTTCTTGTTACATTCATTTTCTGTAATTTTTTTTGTCCTCAGATGAGCAAAAGCTACCACTCATTTATAACTGAGAAAAATATCTCCTGAGAAACATGTGCATAACACAAATCTCCAAGACTTCCTTATGTTTCCTTGGTGTTCTGCTTTGCTCTCTGGCTGTCCTATGAAGGGATGACTCAGGACACATTTGCAGGGAGTAGGATTGTTTATATTCTTCTTCCTTCATGCTCATTATTTTCTGCAACCACCATGTTCTTTTGGGACTGTTAGCCATAAGACAGATCATCTCATCTCTGTAACAGACAAATTCTCTGCAAGAGTGCAAGAACAAAGCTTCTCAGCAGTGACAAAAGAAGAAAAAAAAAGGGGAAAAAACAAACAAACCAACCCCTCCCCCCCAATGAACAAAACAACAAGCAGACAAAAAATACCCAAACAAGAAAAAAAAAAGCCTATGTGTAACCCTCCGTGTATCAGTAGGTGTCGCAAGGAAGGAGGACTATAATCAAACTTACAATAGGGATGCGGAATTTGAAATTCAGACAATGTAAAAAAAAAAAAAGTCACGTAAATACTGGAAGATTGGCAGTTCTTACTGTCTTTCTCCATGCCTTTCTTTCAAACACTACCAAATATCCCAAGCACTACTGTTCCTGCTGCTAGCAGCAAGCCAAGCTTTTCAAATCTCTGCTGCAGAGTAGGTTTGGCCATTAGTCCCTCCCTGATGGGCTTCCTTATAGAGCTGTATATGGCTAAAGTTGTCTTCTCGTTTTCCTGAGCTGGGATTTAAGTCAATGCACTCAAGTTTAACTCTTTGAAGTGCCTTTTTTTTTTCTATCATTTTGGTTTTTGGAACAGATTATCTGAATTAAAAGAATAGTAACAATAGTTTGCAAACAAAATAACCTTCTATAATATCTGCATGCATTCCCATGGTATTTTTTTCTTGAACAATTACATATTTCTCCATCAACATAATAGCTTCTCCTTTCTTTTGAGATGTGGAGTATGCAGTGGCAGTTAAACAACTAATTAAACTAATTATACAACTAACTAAAAATTACTATATTTAAAAATAAAATGTATTTTATTTTTGTGTTGTATCAGATAATGAAAGAATGATTCTTATTCTCTTTTATATAAAGCTTCATTTAAGAGGAGGTAATACACTAGTGATAACTTTTAAAGAGAGTATTTTAAAAAAGAAATCAGTACTTGAATACCTCTGTGCATACATTGAGCTAATTTCCTGTGAATTAATTTGTAGTGTTTTAGGGTAACATGTATAATAGACCCACTCTGCTGTCTTCCTGGCTAAAAATTTGAATGAGATGACCACAATTCATCATCACAGACTTCCCATTTAGCTTGGGCAGCTCTTTTAGTCCTCCCTATTGGGTGATTAAACACGGCTAAGTCTCATCTGGAAAGTGGAAGAATGACTTAATCTTTCCATGCTTGGTAGGCCCCTTAAGCTTTTCTGCTGCAAATTAAAACTGAAGTGTATACTGCTTACAAAGACCAAAACTAGTGAAAATTTCTAGCTGCCTAAGAGTAATGAACTTACTGTGTATTTCTATTGCTAAAAATATATTTTTTAAAAAAATGTTTCTTATCTTTTTTTCCCTTTTTTTTTTCCCAAGAATGGTAGCAACTGCCTTGTGTTGACTGTTGACTGATTTTATTTGGTTGTGGTTGTCTTTTTTTTATGTGGGTACAGCTTTTCTACATTTCCATTTCAAGGGGAAACTCTCTAACAAAAAGATTTTTTAATTTGATGAGGGGCTTAATTGTCTTTTTCTAGCTGTCTGTCAAGGACTATGTAACTGATCTTTAAATAGAACTTTATAGGAGATAATCATGTTTGTTTATATTAATAAGATCATTTATAGAATAGAAATCTAAATTTAAAATTCAACATTGAATTAAAGAAAATTTCATTTTCTGAGAACTTTTTACAATTTAAACTGGTCTTACTAGAAAGGAAGTATGAATAGAAGTAATGCAACTTAGGCCCAGTCTTTTACAGCTAATAGCACACATACTTTGCATGAATCATTTAGTAAAGACAATGAAATAACATGTTTCAGTCTGTGAAAAGAATGGATGTTCCTTCTGATCACGTCTTCCATAGAACATTTATTATTGTACTTTCAGAATAAATAAAAAGGAAGCTACAACCCAAGATCTCTACTGTGCTAACTCTGTGTATTCAAAAGATTTCAGAATCCTTTTCTCCCTTCCAGTGTTGGAGAAATGAAACTTGAGATCCTGTAAATTGAAACAAAGCAGGAAAGCCTAAAAGCACTGCACAGCTTCACTCAGTGGCCTTGGAATAATGAAAGGTTGAGACCAGTAATCATCTGTCTCCATAATTTCAGTCACAATTGGCAAACACAATTTAGAAACTGCCAGGAAGTGAAATTGATCTCACTCCCTGAGAAAGGAGTATTCGTCTCCTCTTATAGTTTCTTTACCCCACTAGAAAAACAAAGAAATTGAACCACTTTTGTGGCTGTCCTTATGAAGTCACTTCAACTTGCACGTCAACACATATAGGTGATTTTTTTCTACCCCAAGGTTTAAAGAGTATGAAACCTAGCTAAGAGAAATACCACAAAAATTGCATGCAATAGTCTTTGAGGCTAGAATTAACAGCTTGAGAGTATTAATACAGCTCATTTTTGATGACATTGAATGCCTGACTTCTAGTAATACTTAATCTTTTTTGGCATTGATTTTTTAATTTTTTGTTTTCTTTTCTACCAGCATGATAAGATAGAACTAGGGACAAGAAGCAGGTGCTCCACTGTAAAATGAATAGCTTCTGAAAAACACTTGCTTATTTTCAGAAAAACCAATTGGAAAAAAAAAAAAAAACCAACCCAAATACCAGTAACCCTTGGCTTAGAAGGGGCTGCATCTTGGCAAAATGCACAGCAATTGACTCCACTTTATAGACATATTTCCACAGGTTCATCCAGTGCAACAGATTGGGCAGACATCATAAAGAAAGCATTAAAAGAGAAAGATTTTGACATAGCTGATACAGAAAGCATTGCACTTCCAGTCGCTTATGGACCACAGAATGCAAACCCAAGATAGGAATATTAAGACCATGAAGTGATCAAAGACCTCATGAAAGCAGTGAAGGACAACGGTTTAGGATCTCCATCTTTCAAACAGTTTTTGAAAGGCACATTCAACACCTACGATTTAACACCATGTGACTGCAGATCCATTGCTTCAATGATTCTTACAGATGCACAACTCCTCATATGGGAAGCAAAATGGAGATGATCTCTTGGGGAACTGAAAAACAGATATCAAGGAGGAGCCAATGCAGCTCTCACCATACCCCAATTGGCAGTAGACCCACCAAATGATAGACCAGAAGATCAAGCTAGGGACCTGCCTCGAGATGTGCCGGCAGATATCAAAGAAGCAGCACGAAGAGCAGTTTTGCAAATTCCACCAGTTGGAACTCCCGAAAGCATTTATACAGAGATCAAGCAAGGTCTTTCTGAACCATTTACTTAATTCCTTGGTTGTCTCACACAAACAATAGACAGACAAGTCAGTGATGAAGCAGCAAAGCCACATCTGCTTCGGAGCTTTGCATTGCAAACGTCAGTGTGGAGTGCAAACACATCATCAGTGCCATGCCAGGCCAACCCACTGTGACTGAGATGGTAGAGGCATGCAACAAGGTGGGCACACCTCAGCATGTGGCAACAATTCAAGCAAGCATTTGGGGAGAACAAATCAAAAAAATCCTCAAAGCTCAAAATAAAAAATTTTCAAAAACTCTCACAGCACTCCAACAAAGCAACTCTACAGAAGTGATGAACTTTCGTCATTGTTCAACCTTTTGAGAGGGGATTGCAACATCAGATCTCCCAGAACCCTCACACCTGAAGCTCAAGAAGATCTTGGAAAAATCTCTGAAGTTCTTCAACAGAGACCAGCACACCGCTTTGTGATGACATTGCCATTCTTTCTTGCAGTATTGGGAGAAAAGATACAATTATATGGTCTCATTTTTCAATGGGACTCATCATAGAGAGACCCTTTGTTGATCATAGAATGGATTTTCTTACCTTATAGATCTTCAAAAACAATTCTCACAGACTTAGAAATGTCAGCTCAGATTATAATCAAAGCTAGGGCAAGATTGTTGACAGTGGCAAGCAAAGATTTTGTGACAATTTATCTGCCTCTGAAAAAAGGATATTTTGATTAGGCATTGAAAAAATCAGATTATTTACAAATTGCATTATTAGATTATCCAGGGATTTACACAGCTCATTTCCCAAGTCACAGATTGCTGCAAGCAAAAATAACTTTTAGAGAAAGGCCAAAAATAAGTGAAGAGCCATTGGATGCAATAACAGTATTTACTGATGGTTTGGGAAGAACATCTAAATCAGTAATCACTTAGCAAAATGCAGTCATAAAAGAATAGGATTCAAACATAAGGATAGTACAATGTTCACCTCAGATTGTGGAATTAGCAGCAGTGGTCAGAGCATCTGAATCATTCCAACAACCTTTTAATCTAATTACAGATTCAGCTTATGTTGCAAATGTAGTTAAAAGAATAGAAAGGTCACTTTTGAGAGAAGTCAACAATGAAGATTTGTATTCATATCTGGTTTGTATGCAAATATTATAGCACCAAAGAGGACATAAATACTTTATTTCCCACATTAGAGCACATTCCTGTCTTCTAAGATTTTTAGCAGAAAGTAATACACGCGCAGATAAATTGACCATGCCAATTTCAAACACTCTGCCAAATATCTTTGAACAGGCAAGGTTGAGTCATGCATTCTTTTAGAATGCACAAGCACTGATAGAAACCTTTCTAAGAGCCAAGTGAAGGAAATCATAAGTGCTTGTCCAAACAGTCAGCTCATACAACCTCCTGTTTCCACAGGGGCAGTCAATCCAAGAGGACTGCAGAGTCTGCAATTATGGCAGACTGATGTCACAGTGTATCCATCTTTTGGAAAGCTCAAAAATATCCATGTTTCAGTAGATACTTTTTCAAGGGCAGTCTTTGCCTCTCTGCACGCAGGTGAAACAGCACAACATGCTTGTCGACATTTTTTACGAGCATTTGCATCATTGGGCGTACCTCAAGAAATAAAAAGAGACAATGGTCCAACATATAGGGGAAAGATACTTGATAAATTCTTGAAACAATGGGGTGTCAATCACGCCTATAGCATTCCTCATTTTCTCACAGGTCAATCAGTCATTGAGAGGACACACCAAACTTTGAAATCCCTTTTGAATAAACAGAAAAGGGGACAGGCAGAGGTGACACCTCAGATGTGGTTGAACAAAGCTTTGTGCGTTGTAAATTTTTTAAACGGCTCTTTTGCAGAACCTACTCCACCAATTATCAGGCACTTCTCGAACAGCACACGGGCAAAAAGGAAGGAAAATCCTTTAGTTTTGATCAGAAACCCAGAGACAGGGCAGATTGAAGGTCCATTTCAACTAACAACTTGGAGCAAGGGTTTTGCTTGTGTCTCCACGAGAAGGACCAAAGTGGGTTTCGGCAAGACACGTGAAGCCCTATCAGGTCCAGAAGCAAGCAGATGCTGACCCTGGGAACAGAGAAGTGAGCACGCAGACGTGAACCAGTGTCAAGATTGCAGCCATTTCTTCGTTCTACATGCAAAGACTTTGGGACTTGGGTTTCTTTTTCTCTTCTGCAAGAAAATGTAGTGTGGTGTTACATTTCAGAGATTCCCATGGAAAATAAGGCCGTTGAACATGAAGTTCGATCAAGTATTATACTTGTGCCTTGTTATTTTACCAAGTGCTTTAAGCAATGCGGCGATTTTGCCCATGAGTCAACCAAGGGAAAATGTTTAGGAAACTTTGGCCAATGCATCAGGCTTGGACCCTATTTGTTTGACTCATTCCAGGCTAAAGAAGCCATTTTCAACATGTTTAGTAGGTTTGCCAGTGTACAAATGGCCATTTCCAGACAACATCCCTCCAAAACCTTTACAGTTCACTTTGACCCAAGTGGATGAATGGGACGTCTCTGAGGCTCCTTACGAACCTCAGGAGTTGGAAATCCTTGGTTCAGTGGAAATGGATTTTTGTATAATTTTTGGTTTTTCTGGGTCGAAGCGGAGTGAGAATTTTAAGAACACCTATATATGCATTAATTGGTATTGCAGTTCTTTTGATACTTATGCCGTGTCTACTTCGGTGCATTCGACAATCCATGGACAAAGCTATCAAGGAGGTGTTTTTGATTCAACAGGAGGGGGAGATATTGGAGTCCAGAGCACATGGAAAACCACTCAAACTGCCCTGGCTGGGACCCCAGGAAAGCACTGTCTTTGACCTTAGTCCATGGGAAAAACTTCCAACACTCATAGATGAATTGAAAACAACAAAGATTTAAAATAAATAGTAGTTCAGTTTGTCACAGGGTGAAAATTTGTAGTTTTGAGTTTTTAGTATGGAAGTAGATCAGAGCAAGATGGAGAATTTTGAGTGGTGTTTCATCTTTTTCTTCTTCGTCTACTCCATTTTCTTCTGTGACGGTGGCACAGAGACATTGGTAGAATGGATTTGACATAGAAATTGCATGTCTAGAATAGGTAATGGTTACTGGTACAAAACTGTAAATATAATATGATTTTAGAGTTAATTGGGTTAAAAATCTTTAAAATAACCTTGGACCCTCTGTCCATGTTCCTGTAGCTGCATTTTCTTTAGCATGCTGTCTGCTGTAAGACCTTAAGATAAGAAACAGAATAAACACCTTTGATGACCGAAGCCACAAGTTCCATCTCATCTTTTAAACCCTGGTACAGGTATTTGAAAAGAGAAAACCCTTAATTAGGGAGTCGATGGGGTGAAATCCCATCAAAACCCTGTCACTAGATTCTTTCAATTATCTGCTAAAAAAGTTGTCCATTTGTACATTACAATGTAATTGAAATTATTGAAGAAAAATATTAAAAAATATACATTTCTATGTATATTTTACTGAGAAAGATCACAATTTCAATTTTTTAACCCACTTATTACAGCACCCTGTTCTCACCTTTATAGTGTTGCGAAGTGTTTATTTACACCAGACACAATTTTCAATGTCTGGTGTCTGTCCAAAGCTCAAAATATGGTGGAAAATTTTAGCTGATGTTTTCATGATGGGGGAAGGTATGGGTAGCATTAACACTAAGGACATGGCTAGGAGTTGTGTTGGTGGAACACTTTGAGGGAGCAAATCAAAGGCAAGTCTTTGTCCATGCCTCAGAACTCCCATGTAGCACAGAGGGCTCGGTAGGCTGACAGATGTCTCAGGAAGAAGTCAAAGGCACTCTCTGCATTAAATAAAAGCTGACTAAATGTGTTGTACTGAGCTTGGCTGGCTAAGAGGTGCCCACCACTCAGCTCTTTCATTCCTAAGTATGCCTGGGGAAGAAAAAAACCTATTGGATTGAGATAAAGGCAGTTAAATACACAGAACACTGAGGCCACACATAGATAAAAAAGTAAAGCACATAAAAATTTATTCTCTATTTCTCATCACAAGACAATATCCAGTCATTTCCTGGAAAGCAGGGCCTCAGTACATGCAGTCATTTCTTCTCAAGACAAATTCCTTAATAATGAACACCTGCTCCCCTCCTCCTTTCTCTTAACCTTTAATTGGTGGGTATTGGTGGATATGGTATTGTCATATCTCTTTGGTCAGTTCCATGATCTCAGGCAAAGAGGTGAGGCTGACAGGTGGATAGTTCCCAGGATCCTCCTTTCTACCCTTTTTAAAGATGGGTACAATGTTTCCCCTTTTCTAATCAGCTGAGACCTCGCCTTTCTACCGCGACTTTTCAATTATCATGGAGAGCGGCTCAACAACTACATCAGCCAATTCCCACTGGACTGTGGGATGCATCTCATTTCATCATAGACTTTTGTACATTCAGGTTCCTCAGGTGGTCACAAGCCTGATCTCTTACTTCTCTTCCTTCTGTGGGAGGAACTTTGCTCCAGCAATTCCCATGCTGCTGTCCATCCACTTGACAAATGGGGGAAGAGAGACTGCTGCTGGAGACTGAGGCAAAAAAGATACTGGGTTCCTCAGCCTTCTCCTCATCTGTTGCTACCAGTTTACCAGAATTTTTTATCTGGGGATACAGCTCCTTTGATCTTCCTTTTCTTGTTAACATGCTTGTGAAAGCACTTTTGTTATTCTTTGCATCCCTTGCCAAGTTCAGTTTCAGCTTCACTTTGGCCTTCCTTACCCCATCTCTACACAGCAGCACTTCATCTCTATAATCTTCAGAAGGTAGTTGTCCTTGTTTCCACTGCCTGATCATTAGTTTCTTTCCCTTTAGTGTAACCAGCAATTCCCTACTCTGTCATGCCAGTCTCTTGTCTTTCTCTCCTGATTTCTAGATTCTGGCGATTGCCAACTCTTGTGCTTTCTGGAAGGCATCCTTAAAGGTCTGCAGGTCTGTTCTTCTCTCTTGTCCTATCTTCATTCTCATAAAACTCTTACCAAAATATCTCCCTGGCTGCCTTTGTCTTAAAAATGTTTTCCTAAGAACTATTTTCTGTAGCAAAAACTTTGAATATGGATACTTAAATAACATAAAGAGTTTAATTTTAAAATGTTTATTTCTTATGAAACTGAAAAAATAATTTCTTAGCTGCTTAGCCATAATACCTTCTGCTGTACCTTGATGTTTATATTTTGAATTATTCTACAGCACCTACAGTGTTCCTGTCCCGATCTCACATTACAAAAGAAAAAGAAGAAAGTCCCTATAGTTTTGGATTTGATTTCTTCATTTTCATTTACTTTTGGATCCTCTAGTGTCTCTCACTTTGGAACTTGGATTCTGAATAGCAGTAATTTGTGTCCGTGAACATACAATAGAGATTAGGATATAGAGAAAGATGAACAAATTAACTGAAAAAAAAAGTCATTGATAATAGTTAATGACTATTTCTGCATACTTTTATACCTAAATAAATAGAAACAGGATGAGAAGACATCAAATGCAGAACAGAGGGGAAGAGAACAATGAGGGCAATAATATTGTAACCCTTGATATAACCAAGTAAAAGTAATCAGTTAGCATGAAGCAGTAATTATGGGAATATTCTCTGTTGTGACGAAAAAGCAGTAGAGATGATGCTGTCAGAAGAAAAGTGAAGATAAAACTACTACAAATATTTAAGAAGAGCTAATCAAATCTTAGAGGCTGATATTAAAAAGAATTTGCAATAATTCTATTAGTCTAAGTAAGATTCACTAAATCAAAGGAAAGTCAAGTGTTACATATCTGCATAAGTGTTAGGGAGTATTCAGTTAAAGAGGTATAAAGGTATTTAGAGTTAAGATAATCACCAAAGAGAACAACCCATAACAAATTAGCTCAGGAAGATCTTTGCTAATGAGGAGCTTTTGCAGATTAAGATTATGAAATATAATGTTCATTCAACCTTATTTTTGGAAGCTATTAAGAAACTGACCTTAGCCTGATTAGTTTTAGCTATATAGAAAATGCACAACAGAGAAAACTAAATGGGATTTTAATTAACAGAAGGTCTAGTCACAAGAGAGGTCAGACTGAAAAAAAACAATTATGACACTGAAACTTCTTTCACAATATTTGCACACTTATTTGACAACTGCTGTTTAACTATGTTGATGCAAGTTCATACTTTTCTAGCCATTAAGCATCTTTCTCAGCAACATTGATAAACTTAGCACTAGGTTATTTGCAACAATAACCCAATTTAATTTGTTCAGTCAATTGCTCAATTAGTATCTTTATTTAATTTATTAATCTCTGATCATTCATTAAAAGAAAAGCTATGGCTAATTTCAATGTTATGCAAAATTCAATGTGCTAAGACTAATTTAGAAGAGTTAAGTATCTTAAAAGTAAATTTGTGCTGTGCTGCTGTTACATAAATTAATTCTAATTACTGATCTGTACAGTATGTGTCATAATTATTTTATTAATTAAATATAAATCGATTTCAAATATTCTTCATAAGAATATTTTCTTGTAACAGCCGTTTCTACCTCTATCGTCTTCCTTTTAGTTACTTATATTATTTTTGTGGTATAAACTGGCATCTTAAAATGTTAACTAGTCAGATGATATCTGTTTTTAACAATAATAAAATAATCAAAACAGCCTCCTTTTCTGACTGTCCTCTGACCATGCTGTGATTCCTTTGACAGATCTCTTTGTACATAGATATGCCATACACTCAGTTAGCAGGTGTTCATACATTGAGAAATAGTCTTCTGTTATGGAAATTACACTGAGTTCAAATGTCTAAAACAAAAATGGAAGAAGTTTTTTAATTAGCAAGCAGGGCCCCCAAACTCCTGGAAAAAGAGAGATTGCTTACTTTTTCTGAAAAGAAAAACATATCTTTGACAGGAAAAAGAAATATTTTCACATCTTGAGATGTTCTTACTGAGATTATTTGTTCAGAAACAGCAAGATAAAAGAGAGATTCAAAAGAAAAAAAAAGGAGAAAAACCATAAAATTTAAATGCAGGAGGGCCTGTAATTCGTTCACTTGTCAGCTGCTTGCTCATACTGTTAACAGCATGGTCTTACTGCTTTTATCTAATAAACCCTTAATGCCTCTGTTGTATAACAGGAACAAAAACCCTTCAGCTACTAGCATTTGAGAGCTAAGTTCCCCTGCTGTGACTATTTTTGCCATCTCCTAGGATATATGGAGGTATCTAGCTTAGGGTCAAGTTGAAACCTAATTAATATTTTCACAAACTATTCTTTCATATGTGTATGAATGAAAAAATGAAGCAACTGTCTCTGCAGTCAGAATAGTTTTATATTACTCCTATATTTTTTAACAGAAAGAATAAAATCAAGTGACATAACTTTCTTTTTCTAGAAAAATAAACCTTCTTCCAATACTCCAAAAGCAAGCAAACACTTTGACTTTTGAGAATTTGACAAAATTTTAGTTCTCTTAATTATTAAAAAAACCCCAAACCAACATAATTTCACTAACATTTTTATACTTCTTGTATCAGTAAGGGCTTTCTTATTCAAGCAATTGTTTCGAGAGTCTTCATCAAAAAGATAAAATGAAGACTTTTGTCTTTTCTATGTTAGTGTTAAAAGTATATCCTACTTTCTGGAAATTCTTTCTAAAAATGTATTATAAATTAATGGAATTTAGTAACATGAAAACCTAACTAAAACAACAAAAAACATTAAAAACCACAGAATGAAACGACATTGCTATATGATTAAAGTATTTTGCCGGAGTGTCTAAACTGAGACTATGTTTAGGTTAGATATCACAAAGAAATTCCTTACTGTAAGGGGGGTGAGGCACTGGAACAGGTTGCCCAGAGACCCTGTGAAAGGACCATTGCTGGAGATGTTCAAGGCCAGGCTGGATGAAGTTCTGAGCAAACTTGTCTAGTGGAAGACCACCCTGCCCAGGGCTGGAACCGGATGATCTTTAAGGTCTCTTCCAATCCAAGATATTCTCTCTTTCTATGATTCTACAGTATGATGCAAGTGTACAACAAAACATTCATGGATGTATTGGAGTAAGTCCAGAAAAATGCCATATAGGGAGCATCTCTCATATAAGAAAAAGCCGAGACATCTGTGACTGTTTAACTGAGAGAAGAGATGGTTCAGGGGGAATCTTGTAAATATCCAAAATTACCTTCCTGCAGGGAATAATAAATATCATTTATTCACTCTATCCAGTGGAGTCTAATGATAAAGCAAGAGGAAATGGGCTCAAACTGATATACAGGCCACCATGTCAAAACAAAATGAATAACTTTTTTTAATGTGTGGGTGACCAACAGTTGGAATAGATTGTCCAGAAGTGTTCTGAAGTCTGCACCCATGAGACATTCAAAACCCAGCTCTTGGCAATCTGCATTACCTGGTTCTGCTCGAGAAAAATCCTGTAATATGTGATCTAAGGAGGACCCTTTGAATTTCAGCTATTCTGTGATTATATAAAAATAATATAGAAAATAATAAAGAGAAAGGAACATATACTGAGTAAACTGAGTAAACAAAATCTCATATTTTCATTTTATTCAGTCAGAAAATAAAGCTGCAAATTCAGAGTAATTCCAGATTTTCCAAGGGGAAACTTTTTCAATTTCATAACCAAAATATCCATCTTTTATTTTTAATAAAATTTTCAAGGAAATTCAGTATTTTTATGTGTTTTCACTATTACTTCTGTAAGGCCACTGAAATACAAAATATAAATATTCTAGTCTAAATAGCTTCTAATTTTACAGTGTTTGTAGCAAAACAGAGTGAACTTCTACTCACTCTTTTTTTTTTTTTTTAGTTACCTTGATTAAATGTCTTTTCCCGGTCTGGTGCATAATACTTCTGAACACACATTGAAAGTTCAATTAAATAGGAACTGAAGTGTTAAAATAGTTTGAAATATTTTGTAATTAATTACTTTGTTTTGGTCTTGTATGTAGTAGACATAATATAAGCCTGTCTTTGCTGAAACTATACCAGCAGTGTAGCAAGAATAAGGATCTGAAATACAGCAATTAATGAAATTTGCATTTGCTAGAAAAGAAATATCAGTCTGAGGTTTTGCAGTTTGCAGTCTACCCACTCACCCACATTAATGTAGTAGTAGGGGAGGCAGACAAAAGAGAGGGAGTTGTAAGCCTGTCATTTCTAGCAACAACCCTGCTGGGCAGAAAATAGAGGACATTTTTATTTACTGCTTATGTGACTAGAATTGAAAGCCTCACAGGATAAGTATGTGTTCACTTCCTTAACTTTGTGGAACAGCTATGTCTATGCAACAATAAATTTTATTTCCTACCAAAACGATTGACTCATTGCTCTCAATTTTCCTGTGATCAAACAATGTGACTGCATATACATAAATTTATCCTCAAAGAATTACCTACATGACCAATATTCCTTCTTTGTCTTCAGCTTTATGTGATGGTGATCAAAAGACCATTTGCATCAAGGGGTACCTAAAATTTCATAGGTTAGCCTGCAAAAGTTCTTTTTGTCTTGTTAAATGTTTTGTTGCCTTATTCAGTGTATTGTAGTAAAGCCTAGAAGCAGTTGTTCCCATTGAAATAAATATTTTGCAAGTGGCAAATTTTCTGCAGTTGTTTGAAATAAGAAACAAATAAACAGGCAAAACAATAGGAACTGTGTTCAGTGTGAGAGGTTTTTGAATATCACCATCAGCTCATATATGGACAGCTGTGCACTAACCTTGCCCATCCTGCAGGTTCCAGCCAGGGAGACTGTAGTGATTCCAAACCTTCATTTCAGGATTAGCCCTTTAAGGTTAGATGGGTGGAGTGAATCTTTGTATATGATTTCATATGTGTATACCAAAATATATACGATCCCAGTGTGATTTGACTGACATTAAACCTCTCTGAAGTGATTACAAATGTCTAGTGAAATTTTAAATTAACTACAAAATCCATAAATCCTGAAGACAAACTACTAAAAAATAATCCATGGACACAGAAGTATAAAATTTGAGGTAATTTAAACTGTACTTTCTACTGTTGGAAAACACAAAAACTTCCTGATTCATACAAAAATTCTAAGAGAGAGGAAAATTAAGAAATATTCAAAATATGAAATGTCCAGATTCTTTAGCATGGTTCATCTTCTATTCTGCATTGCTCAAGTACATGCTGCACCTTCTCATATTTTCATTGCTTGTTACACAGCTCACATGTTATTATACAGATCCATTTTCCCATTTTCTAAAGGGCTTCACTTATTCTTCATATTCAAAACACTTCTGCAGTTTCCTGATTGTGAGCACAACTTTTCTTAACAATTCACTTTTCTCTTGAACAAACACCTCAGGATTTGTCCTGGTAATCTTGCAAAAAAGGGAGAGGAGAGAATGAATATGTAATAGCACATTAAAATTCAAAACTCCTATAAAATGTTGACATAGATTTAATTGTCATGCAGCTGAACTGTTTGTAAGCATGTTTGCCAACACTCATGCGTACCACGCGCTCCTTAAGAGTGGCGAAAATACAGGAAAAACACCATCTTGACTGTGAGAAAAGGGATAAAACAGATGTTGCTTACTTGACATTCACATCTACATAATATGATCAGAGAAGCTCTATGTACAATTTATATCGTGGATAATACATAAAGTGTCAGGAATCGTGTCCTGAGTGGTAAGGTCAGCATGTCCTAAGGGGACTAGGCTCCATGTGGAAAATTTCACATATGCACAATTCTTTGGAATAGAGGTAAGCAGTTGCATATGCATTGCCAGTACAACTTTTCATGTGAATCCATTTTCTCCCTTACTTTTTTTTAGAGATACGATTTAAGTTAGCAGCATTGATATTTAGCTCATATTGATATTCTGAACTGATCCAATAGGTTTTGAAGGAGTTTCTTCAAAACCCAACAATTTTACTGCCTTGTATTTTCAAGATTAATTTAGCACTCTTGACAGAAAAACAAAATAATGCAAAACATTTGAAGCTAAAACCAGATCCTGGGATGGAAAATAGATCATAAATATGACACCCATAGGGCACATCACTATGAAACAATTAGTTTTGTTCAAGTGCATAAAATAATTGCACTGTTAAAAATTGCACTTGTTGAAAATTGATAAGATTCATATGTACTCCCATTTTATTTCCTTCTCCATGAAACGATTGCATAATGGATTAAAAGCTATTTAAATATGCTCAGTGTATATTTTTTCCTTTGTCCTTTGGATTTTGTTTAAACTTTTTTTGTTTATGCCCATTTCATGCAAGTTATTGACAGTAACACTCTATCTGAATTCTACTACAATACTGTGCATGGGTGTGGGTCTGGAAGATAATTTTTTTTTCTACATGTGTCAACATCTTAAATGACTAGCAATGAAGACAAGAAATCATTAAAACAAGATTCTCATATAGTGTTAAGATCTCTTGTCTTGACCTTAAGTTTTTATATTGACTTCCATATCATATTTATGGAGCTCATTTCTTTATTTCATGTGTTATACAAATGAACACAGAGCATTTTTTTTTCTCTTAACATGCTGCACATTATTCTGTTTCTTTTTCTCTAGAACTAAATGCATTGTATTCCATTAAAACTTTAGAAAGTTGGATATTATGATGTAGAATTCTGGCACAGGCCAGGTTAGACTAAATAAGTCAATTTTACATCTTCAGAGGAAAAAATAACTGCACTGTGTGCAGGGGAAGTTTGAGATAAACAAGAGGGAGATATAGGAATATGTCCTTCTTATGAGATTGGGAAGAAAAAAAATAGGAAATAAAAAAGGAAATAAAGGGAAAAAATGAAAGAAGGAAGAATAGGGAATATAAATAATGTAAGCAAAGAAGTAATATAAGTGTACTCCTCATATTGACAAATGTACTCAGACTAAACATGCAAACAGATTATAATTAGATTTATTTTTTTCATAGAAAAGCTTATTAAACCTTAAGAGTCCATTAGGCACAAAAAAAAAAAAAAAAAAAAAAAAAGGCAAGCTGCTACTTAACATAAAAAGATTAAATAAACGTAGCTTAAACAAACCTGTTGCAAGTTAGCAATAAGCCTAGAGAGTAAACTAATTTTTTCATAGTTCAGGTGAAGTCTATCCATTTTAGATTTCTAGCTGATGGAAAAAAACTCCATAATACAATTCTATGTTGTTTCCATAAGAATAGCCAAGGCCTATCTGACTTAAGGCTCAGTAAATGATAAAACCAAACAACTACTTTGCAAGTCTCTTTCACTCTGTGCTGTGTTTCAAGGTCTTGATGCCATGGTCCAGCATACACTCAGAGTTATGTGCATTCAGTACAAAAGCATGCTCTAGGCATGTCTGTGCTGAAGGATTTTTGCCTTTTTGCAACTACTCATTTAGGGACTCATTTCAAAAGATATTCTAATACAGGATTAAATCCACTGTTCTAAGAATGGCTTGCAATAAATACAGCAGGACTTACATGCATGCCTATGTATTATTGATTTCAAGTATTATTTTTAATAATGATGTCAATAATGTTCTAAGCTAGTGCTAATCTCTCTTAGGTACATTTATATTCTATTTACAAAAAAAAATTTGCCATTATAGTTTGATTGAAAACATTTAGAAATCTATTTGTGTGTAAAATTTTAAAACTTTTGAAATTAGCAATTTATTTCTGACTGCCTTCTTTGTTTTTTACTAAAGTTCTTTTAGCTATAATAATGCAATTTACTTATTATAGCCAACCAACTGAATACAATGTTTCTATTAAAAAAGAGATAATCACAGGCATTTTTTTTATTTTCTGTGCTCTTATCACATACTAGGAAGGCATTCACAAGTGTAGACATTCTGCCCTCCCAAAAATACCCTATATATTGTCTATAAATAACGCCATCAAAAAATTCAATACTGGACCAAAAAAATATAAAACAATTTAAAAATTATAGCCCCTAATTTTGTTGTTTTTATTTATCTATTTGCTTAAATCAGTGCAATTACGCAGTGAGGTATAACATGTATATTGAAGGAGGTTACACAGTTTTCATATGAATGCTTTAAAATATTATTAAAAAGGGACTTTTGGGGGGTTTTTAAGTGCTTTTTTCATGTTTCTTTCACTTTTGAGATGAAAAATGCCTCAGAATTCATTCTGGTTTTAATATGATTTTGTTAATAGAGAATTCTTTTCACAGCAGCATCTCCCAACTTCTGAAATTAGCTTCATAAATGGAAATAACTGATAAATATCTGAGTGGAAGTGGATTTGAGTTTAACTACATGAAAGTATTAAAAAAGCATTTGAAAGAATGAGCAATTATGAATTCTAGCCGGATTATTCACAATATGTTTATAGCAATGATAGATGACAAAGATAAACTCAGGAGTCTTACGCATGCACCAGTGAGACTTGTATACACTATTTTTGCATAATTCAGGACCATCTAAATGTAAATGAGAATCTTAGTAAGTTATGTGGTTCAAACGCTCAAATTTACTTATATATATTTATATATATATGTATACAAATACATATGGATATTTCTGTATATGTGTGTGTGTATACCTATATACATTTCATGAAAAATTGATACTTAAAAAAACATCTGGTATGTACTTAATGTACATCAATTCTGAAACAGTGTGGAGTCTTTCCTTCACATGGCTACAAAAAATCTGAAATTGATTTGGACATACACTAGCAATACTTACTAGTACTTTTAGCTGAAAAGTCTACCTGGTGTTTTATAGTTGTATTGGTTTAGCATAAATGATAAGAAAAAACAATTGTTAATCCATTTTAGAACTAACAGCTAAGCTGGCCAATCAGGTAAAAGGGGTACACCCTCT
>WBMY01003810.1:61255-115114 GCA_013397315.1 Donacobius atricapilla | reverse complement strand
AAAATCCACAAGCCCTTATGTAGTCATATAAAAAGCTACATTTTAAGAGGCTCACATGATGCAGTGTCGGGCGGGCTGCGTTAGTGAAGCTGGAAGTCACAAACAGACTGTGTCTCTTGTGGAAAGTTACCAGAAGAATCAGGAGGGACTTGTCTCTCTCAAAAGACTGAATGAAAGACTATTTTATTAAGTGATGCTGACTTAAGAGTTCTAATGTTTTGTCCCTTTGCATTGTTTTTTCGTGGAAAAGTAAATTGTTGCTAGGGAGGAAGAGGGGTTGTTTTTGAGAGAGTTTCGTAGTTGGTTTTTTTGTTTGTTTACCTTTACTGTATGTTAATAAATCTAACTGTTTCTATTTTGAATTGAACCTGTTTTGCTTTTCTTTTAATCCTATTCCACTAAAATGAAAATTAGGCGAATGTGATAACCACTACATCTTTTGGTGTTTCCGCCCGGTTGTTGAATTTTAACCCATTACAATAGTACTTGAGCTTTTCCTACCTGTCCAGACCGTGTGTCTCTGCACATCTCTGGAAGAACAACCATTTTCAGACTTAGCTTGCTAATGAATCAGAATGAAGAACTAGGGGGGTTATCTCTCTGGACTTCCACAAGGCCATTGACATGGTCCCCTTGAAACCTACTGCTCTCTGAATTGGAGAGAGATAGATTTGATGAGTAGATTGTTAAGTGGACAAGATCACATCCAGTGGGGAAGTAGTGGTCAATGTCTCAATGTCCAGGTGGAGATCAGTAACAAGGGGAATCACTCAGGGATCTCTACAGAGATTAGCCCTGTTTTGTTAAATACACTAAATACAGTATAGGCATAGTCACTAGGGACCAATGAAGGTGCAACTCTTGCATCTGATTGGTGTACTCCAGTCAAATCTAATAGCATTACACCCAAGACTAGCCAAAGGACTTTAAAAGGACTTCAACGACAAATGTGCTGTCTTAACTGAGAAAAATGGCAAAAAAAAGAAGTAACTTCATACTTTCTCTCTTGCCACTTATGCACGGGAGAGGGCCTCCAGACAAGGATGCTCATCTGGGACCCATCTGTCCATCCTGACATTTTCCAGTGTCAACCTTTTCCCTTTCCCTTTCTTTTTTCCTTCCTCATCTGTCTTTTCATATGTATCCCTCTTTTCCCTCTATCTCTCTCTTTTTTTTTTTCCAAGAGCAATTTTAATAATTTAATCACTAGGATCATATGTATGCCACCAGATATCTACTCCACGAGTGAATTTTTCTGTGTGTGAAAAAGTCTGAAGATCCTTTCTTTAGCAACATGCACTACCTGCAAGCACTTATTAGTTTCTCAAAGCTCATCATCCCGTATTTTTAGCAGATATTAAAAAAAAAAAATAAAATTGTTTTACATTCTACATTGCATTAAATTAATCAAAAGATGATTAAGGGTCTTTAAGGACCTTGGCATATAAATGCCTTTCCAGTATAAGTTACTAAATTAGGATGCTAAAAGATATCAAAGCATGTGAATGATATTATACCCTTTCTGATAAAGAGAGCAAGCATTTTTTCAGCATTCTTCCAAACAGTGAGTAGTCATATTCATTTTTCATATCTGATGATTTCTTTGATAGCAGCAATAATTACATCAGCAGCCCTCAGTATTCTCTGAGAAATAAGAAAGTCACAGTGTTGCAGCTGCCTGTCTTTATCTGTACGAGGGACACTGTTTATAAGGGAAAATTAAACTTACTAGCTCATTTGCTCTTAATTTAATAACTTAGGTAATTTTAATTCTTCTGACAGCATTATTGCTTTGAAACTACTCCATTTAACTTTATCAAAGTTCATTCTCTCACAATGATTTTTTGTCAGATTCACTTATGTTCATTTCCTCCCTTTATATCAGCCAGGAATGTTGTTTCAATGATTTGATATCTTCATTAGTAGTCATTTAAGTTGTTTACTCATACAGAAAGGAAATTACCTTCCAGACCTACACCCATGCACTGTATCGCAGTAGAATTCAGATAGAGTGTAACTGTCAATAACTTATATAAAATGGCCATAAAGAAACAACAAACTTAAATGAAATCCAAAGAGTAAAAAAAAAAATAACAAAAAAACCCCTCAAAAAACCCTGAGCATATCTAAATGGCTTTAATTCATTATGCATTCAAATGACTACTATACTTAGGAAACACTTCATATTTACTTACATAATAGTGCCTTTAATATTTACAACTGTCTTTGCTTCATATTTCCTCCCTGCTATTGGCTCTTTCTTTTTCTCAAGGTGACAATTTTTATTATTATCTTATCTAGAGGAGAAAAGCAATTCTAAAATTTCTTAGCTTTATTGGTTTTACACAATAATTCAGAAGACTTTGCCTGATTGGTTGAAACTATTGGGGATTTTTAAGGACATACGCCTTCCTCTTCAAGAAAAAAACTTGAACACTTCAAGNAAAACTTGTACCCTAAATGAATCTCTCACTCTCTGAAATGAAAGATGCTTCGCCATGTGTAGCAGAGTAGCTGAAAGTAGACTCTTAGCCGGGCATGAGAAGTAGGACACAATGATTAGATGGATGATTACGATGAGAAGTATTGCTGGTACAGGGTCTGTATATTGCAATGTGGTTGCATGCACTACTGCAACGGATTATAGTATGTTCAGGTGGTGCCCCCCAGTATGTCATGAACTTCAGTGAGATGGCCTTGCTTTCTAAACTTTCCAAAGAAGCCTAGCTGTGGCTTGGTCCACTTAGTCTCAGATTAGGTCTACAGTTTATGTTTAAAGTATTATAATATCATCAAGTTCCACTAGAAACATACAGGTGCCTTGCAAAATACACAATTAGAAAGGAGCAATGTGTCAGCTTTATGATTTTATCTCTGTATTTCACTGAATTTTGTAGCTTTTTTACTCCCCACACAAGAGTGAGTATTCCCTCTCTCTGGAATGTCTAGGATATATCCTACAGGAGTCCCTGCTGAGGTGTGACATCCAGACAGGAGCTGCCTGCAACCTTCAGAGGCTGAGTTGTTCAGTTGGCTGAGTCTTCAGCAGCACTTTTGCAGTGAGTTTTGGTGAGTACCAAAGTCAATCACAAACCTCTCGTCTCCCCATATCTGGAATGCATTAATTAATCCAGCACTCCACACCATTCCATCTGCAATGCCCATCTGGTGCCCTTATCTTAGGGTAAATCAAATTGCCTATCAGAGATGGCTGAAAGGGAGAGGGTCTGTGTTTGTGCATCTGCAGAATGAACGTGAAGACTTGACTATCTTTTATCACCATCACATCTTTCTGGACTTGGATGTAATCATATAAGGTTTGTTTAATTTTGCCACATAGGTTTCATCGGAGCATCTAAGAGATCCAGATCCAAATAGCAGGTGCAGGATCCAGACACAAATAGCAGGGTGCAGGACTTAAAGGCACCCAAGACCTTCCAAAGTGTCGCCCAGGAGTCAGGCTGAATGTCTTACAGTATTGTAATGTCACAAGACCCCTAAGAGTCGACAGCTGAACCAAGTGTATACATTTAGTCAGATAAATTCAATTTCTAATGTGGAATCAAAAAGAAAGAATAGTAATTTAATTGCTGTGGGTAAAATTCTTTCAGGTTTTTTTTTCAGCAAATCCCAAAATTTACCCTTAATCCTTGTCTCCTGCATCTTTTCCGTAGGCAATTCTGTATTTCAGAAATTAATTTGATTGTTTAACTGTTTAAGTTCCTCTCTGACTGAAGAGGGAGTTGGAGCTCAGTTGGGTTGTGCAGAATTAAACTGTGAGGTGCTACCTGAAGTGGTCTGGCATTTCTTCTGTTGGCTTCAGAAGCTGTCCCTAGAGGGATTAGATTTCATACAGATTTGGTCTCATTCCTGCAAATCTCATGCATATGTTTCCAAAGCCTTATGGCTCTGCAAAGAGCATTAGACATTTATGAATGGATAACTGAATTATACTGTAGAAAATGCAGTCACTGAAGTTTAAAGAGTGACACAGCTGCCTAAATTATTTATTTTAGGATGCACTAAACAGCTGTTCAGACCTTTATGACAACATTTACATCTCACTTGGCTTAAAAGGGAGCCTAGACATCTAGTTCTGTGACTGACACATTTTGAGTCTGAATCTGGAGCAGAATCCTGCTTTTTAAACAATAGATTCACAAAAATTGTCACAGCTTTTCTTTTTATCTTAATTTGTATAAACCCTTTGTAACTAGCCATTAATGACGTGTTACCTGAAACAAAACTTTATCATATCTCCATGTTTTCAATTTATTTTAAGGTACTTCTGCCTTTTGGTCCATGTTTTGTGTTGTGTTTTTTCACCCCACCCTGTATAATAACGTGTTTCCTGTGTTTATTTTTAATTACTATATTAACCCAGAACTATGGGGAAAAGTCAGTGAACTAATATCAGCATAGGTGTGATGACAAAAATTCTTTTTGTTCACAGAGTTCTTGTTCAGTGATATTGTTTGAATTCTAGATCAATTTTTCAGAGTCCTAAGACAGACCTTTTTTTCCCCACTAAAACTATAATAGGAGTGACCAAGTAATAGACGAAATTATGTATTTTGGAGATTTGAATAAAATGGACTTTTTTTTTTTTTAAGACAGCACAGAACTAGCGTGCATAATTTCCTAAAGCAGGAGGATTTTTACACTTTTTTCCTTTATTCCTCTGAGGGGATTTTCAAGGTGTTACAGCAATAACTGAGGGACATCTTATCTATTTCTATAATTTAAAATATATTTTTTTACCAACACAGGAGATGCTTAATTTAAGTCATTTTATGACTTAACAACTCATATATTCCTTTGGGGGGTTTTTTTAGCTCTTCTTTGTTTTTGATCTTGTACATATACTAAGGGCAAAATGATTGTCATTTGAAATAATCTGAAATGACCACAGGCTTTTAGACAGGCAACTTCAGAACATGAGTTGGGAACATAATACTGCCATATCAAGCAAGGTAGGAGTTATTTTGCAGTTCACTGTGACACACTGAATAAAGTGTTTTGCAATTAAGTTAAAAATTGTGCTATGGAATTATATTAGAAGTTTCCTCCTTTTGCTCCCCTCCCTAAAGAAATCTAGTTTTGTATATATATACACACATTTGTTTATATATAAGCTATATAGCATTTTAAACCTAGGTTTTGATCTTTTCATTTGTATCAGAAATGAAACACATTGTATTCTGAAATCCATTACATAAATCTCTTGTCATGTGATAGTGTTTTATTTGATATATAAAAATGATATACATAGAAAAAAAATCAAATATGCCGTAAATTTTTTTTGAGGCATAATATTAAAATTATCTCAATTTTCATGCGTCAAGACTAAAATTATGTCAGTTTTCTGAAAGCACTTGCCATCCAGTAGTGATAATCCTCTTAGAATGGATATAAAATATGGTTAGGGGAGTGACCATGATCTTTAAAAATTGGATATCTTGGATTTAATCTCCAGCTTCCAGCATATCTGATAGACCAGGAAAGAGAAACTTTGGACAAGATTTTAAGCACAGGAGCTGGCAGGACAGACCAATATGTCCAATTGCACATTTATGCCTCAAATAACCACCCTCCTAGATAATATCAGAGTTTCCAAGCTTACTTTTATTGACAACCAACTACAAAGAGGTTGACATTGAAGGTAAGTTGCCAACAAGCTGACATTCACATGGCCGTGCTCTATTTTTCCATAATGTGTTATGTCATTGCATTTGGTTAGAATTTAAACTATTTTGGTTTAGAGTTTCTGATTAATTGCTATTAGAATACTAACTGTGAGGTCCACTGTTTTTTGTAACTGAAACCATTTTCATAATGTGAAATTATGAAGAAGCTGGTTACCATGCTGTAAGAGATGGTTCGAAGATCTCTCATCTGCCTCATGACCGTCGTCGAGGAGAGAGACTGAAACCCCAAGGGCAGAGACTGAAACCCTAAAACCCTAGCACAGGAGTTCTGGCCTGGCTGAGGTGGGATGTCTGCCAAATTGTTACCTGCAGGATTGTTCACTGGACCAAATGCATTCCCATGGGAACCTGAGCAGAAAACAATGGATACCTCACGGTGGCTTGCTGCTGAAACTGGCTTGTCCTGTGCCTGTTCCCTCAATAGTGGACTGCCTGCGCTTGTTGCTGAACTGGCTTGTTACCGACCTCCCCCCCTTTTGGCCAACTGCCTGTCGCTTTGAAAAGGACTATAAAAAGGACCCCTTGAGTAACCCCATTTCATGATCACTCCATGGAAGAGGACGGATCTATTGGCGGGCGACCACCAGGATCTATTTGTAGGAAAACACNCAGACAACCACGAGGATTCTGTCTCCATTGGTAGCTATTCCCCCCGGTTCTCTCTCTCTCTCTATCCTTTACCTCCTTTCATCTCCCTCTATCACATTTGCTGTGGCACTCAGTAAAGGTGCATTTGTTGTTGAGTAAACTGTTGTTTGTCCCCTGCTGTGTCTTTTGCGCTCTGAGATCAATAAACAATCCATCACAACCCTCGCTTGCATTAGCAGATTGTGACACATGCTCTGTGCATTTCTTTCTAAAATGTAAGATATGAAAATTAATATGCTTATGCAAGCAAGTGCCAACAGGAAAATATTTTAACATATAGTAAGAAATTCACTTTTCTTAGAACATTTTGAAAAGTTTAAAAGAAATTTTTAAAAAGACATTTACTTATTGAATCAGTAATAGAATGTGGCATTGCACAACACTCAGTTTTTGGTTATACTAATATACTAAAACCTAGTCTTAAGTCATTCTTTTTTGAGATTTTTGTGAATAAAAGCTTTGTTTTTTCAAGGATAAATTCTGCCTAATAGTACTGAATAATTGATCTGAGTTATATATATTAAAAGATCTGGATTTTTAACTTGTAAATTATGCTGTCACTGTCACTAATATATTTCATGGGTATATCTTAATTCTAGGTGCTGAATAAGTTTTTTAAATTAACTTCATTTCTATTTCAAGATAATATGCAGTGTATTAAGAACATTAATTATTACTAAACTTTTTCCCCTCCTAGTTTCTTTCTTTTTAACTATACATCAAAGCTCATTATAAATTAATCCTGAGAACATTTGTTATATATGTTCTTGGAAAGGAATTTATATATATTTAATTTATAACAGGAGGTTTACCCATACAATACCTTTCATATTTAAGCAGTTATTTAGAGCTATTTATACAAAGTTACAAAACAAAACCCAAAGCAAAACAAACCCAAAAACAACAGAAACAAAGACAAACCTACAAACAAACAAAAATAAAACCAACCAGCAAAAGAAACAAGAACCAAACCAAACTAAAAAATTAAAAGCCCTAGGTCTTTTGCTTCTAATTAAAAAAAGGCGGAAATTCCGAAGCCAGTCACTATTTTTCTTAAGTAATAATAAGATACTAAATATCATTTATTTTCCATCTTGTCTCAAATATATTATTGTTTAAGGAAGATCTCTGAAATCATACTTAGTTTTAAAAGCTTATAGTAATTCCTGTTTCTTTTGGATTTGAATTACCTAATTTACAACCTGTTATGAGATATGCACAGAGTATCTGTGCCTTGAAGTCTTATACGAAGTTTCTGGAAAGCTCCAATGTAGTAAATGACTTTTTATGCATAGGATCGATTCTGAGAAGCATCATGATGTTACTTTAAAAATATTACAAATCTGATGAGATATCAGAATTTTAAATTGTGAAAGGCTGTGTAATGCAATTTTTTCAAATAGCCATATGACCATTTTAGCAAAATTCAACAAAATTTATGAGATTTAGAATTTATAAAAGAAAAAAAATCTGGTAACATTTTTGTGTGTACAATTTTTATTGTGGAAACTACTTTAAAAAGTTAGGGATCTGATCCCATTATATTTTTAATCACCTTCTTAATTTTCTATGATAGATGGAGCAACATTTCTACAAGCAACCCACACAGCTAATGGGTAGTGAGGAGGAATTCTACATAAAGATCCAATCCATCAAAGGCTTGATCTACTCTCATTTGATGTCTGGAGGAGTCTTTACTTTTTAACTTTCCTCAAGTATCAAATTTTATTATTTGAAATAGATTCAATAAACTATTTCAAATAGTTAATAAACTGACTTATTTCTTGGAAAAGTATCTCAGAAGCAATTTTGTAACGGCAGCAGTATTTAGGAAATTCCATAAATTTTATGCAAAGGGTAACCTGCTGATTTTTCTGATTAAGATTGCACTAGAAAATAACAAACTCACCTATATTCTACATTTACTTCATTTTCATCAAAGTAATGAAATCCAAGAAAAGCACATGGGAAGTCAATTTCAGCACTCTCTGGAGAGTTTATACTTGTGAAATAGCTTATGACTCTACTTTTGTCTATAGCAATACTACAAAAATTCATCCTAAGTCTCTAACATTACAATTTACTTAGCTGTATGTGATCCATCTAAAGCCCTTAACCAAGACTTTGTGCCTGTAACAGATCCTTGACTATTTCAGTTAAAGAAACTGATAATATCTGCAAAATAAGCCACATATTGTCATTGGTGGCTGACCCTGACAGACGACCTTGTTGTGCTTCCCTTTGGCTTTTTTCTTCCAGATGTTATGATGTTTCCATTGTTCAGCAAAACTTTCCACAGAATCATAGAATGTACTGAGTTTGAAGGGACCCACAAGGATCACTGAGTTCAGCTTCTGGTCTTGCACAGCACCAACCCCAAGAGTCACATCCTGTGCCTAAAAGTATTGACCAAATACTTCTTGTACTTGCCAGCTTGGCGCTGTGACCACTCCCCTTGGGCAGCCTGTACCAGTCCCCAGTCTCTCTCTGGATGAAAAATATTTCCTAATAGCCAAACTAAACCTCCCCTGACACAATTTCTGGCCATCCATTGGGTCCTGTCCCTGATCACCACAGAGAAGAGATCAGTGTCTGTCCCTCCTTTTCCCCCACAAGGAAGTTGAAGCTGCAATGAGTTCTCCTCTCAGCCTCCTCTTTTACAGGTTGAGCAGAGCCTCAGCCACTCCTCATTCAGCTTCCCCTCCAGACTCTTCACCATCTTTGCTGCCCTTGTTTGGACACTCTCTAATTGCATTATGTCCTATACTGTGGCACCCAAGATGCCCCCAACACTGGAGGTGAGGCCGCACCAGTGCAGAGCAGAGCGGAAAAATCCCTCCCTTGCCTGGCTGATGATGCTGTGCCTGATGCACCCCAGGACAGGGTTGGCCCTCCTGGCTGCCTGGACATTGCTTACTCACATTAAGTTTTCTGTCGGTGAGGATCGCCAGGTCCTTTTCCTCAGCACTATTTCTCACATCTCATTCCCCAGTGTGTACATCCAGAGTTGCCCCATCCTGGGTGCAGAATCCAGCATAGCATCTATATTAGCCCCATAGAAAATTGCATATATATCCAAATTATCTCTATGTGTTATTTCAAACTATGCAGAATTAATTGTTTTGCTGTTAAGAGTAGGCTAAAGCACAAATTCATACATTTCTTCCTCTGCAAGAACTAGTGTTAAACTGAGAGCTTGAGGGAAAAATGAATGCAAAACAAAGGAAGAAAGGGGAGAACTGGGGAACTGTGCATATTGAAGAACACAGTAATTACACTAAGCTACTGAATGACCTTGTAAACTTGGTTTACTTTTTTGTAGTCAATTTTCTCCTTCAGAAAAGTCATGAAAATATTTTCTTACCTTTTTGCTGAGTTGTGAATATCATTCACTCCTAATTAAAAACAAACAAACAAAAACAAGTACATGAAGATCTTCTAAGAGATCAAAGGCTGTAAGACCTTAATCTTTTGTGACTCTTAGTGTCTTGGTTTATGGAATAAAGTTTTATATGAATGTTTTAGAACAGTCTTGTTTGAAAATCAAGCCATGACTCTTACAAAAATACTCCTTCTAATTACCACAGAGAATGGTATAGTAGGAAGGTGATATAGTAACTAAAATCAAAAATGTTGATACACAAGTGAAAAACCACAGAAAATAGAAAGGAGCACTCAGACATCTCTCATTTCAAGGTGATTCAAAATTTTTGAGATAATATTTTGCATGAAGTTTTCCTTCGATACTCCTCCCATAAATTCATGTTGCTTCAAAGCTATTAAGCTAACAGTATTAAAACATTGGAATACATTATTTTGTTGAATCCAACACTTACATACTAATGTACAACTTCTAATCTAAAACATAAATTTACAATGAATTAGAATTAATCATGGCACATTTCAAGTATAATGAGCCCAAGAGTATAGACCTATAGCTGTGCTAAAATAATATTCACCCACATATCAAGAGATATTTTTACATCAAGAGATAGGCCACTGAAGAGGAATGGATATGGAATGTAAAATACTCATTGCAGAGGATGTTACACTGTCACATTTCAGGGATGCTGACTTCAGATTTTGAGAACTGAAGGCCCATTTGTGATTGGAGTTCCCTGAAGACCCCTTCCCAGCAAGCCCTCTGCTCTTGTTTTATCTGAGATGAATCTGATTAATGTAGTCCAGGATCTGTGGGCTGAAATAAGGCATAGCTAGAGGGAAAAATAGGGTTGTTTTGGAGAAACACAGAGTTTATTCAAACTAAAATTGAAAATTTTGCCCCTAGATTATCCTCAGAGTAAAGGCTGTCACTTTTAACCTCTTCTCTCTGTACTTTAAATTCCAAGAAGATTTTATCTTAGAATTCAACTGTTGTCTTACCAGCTTTTCTTTTACTGATGACAGATTCCAACTGCTGATTTAACAAAAATTAGAAGTTTAAATATTCAGTTTCGTAACAAGCTTCTTTACAGAAAGTAGAAGCCAAATAAATTGCACATAAAATGCCTACATTTTCAGAGACAAAATTTGAGTTAACTACTCTATCTAGAAGGGATTTTTCTTCATAACCCTTTGTAAAACCTGGAAAGCTTAAGGAAACAGATGTTTCTACATCACACTTGAAAGTTACTTCATTATACATATTTCTAATGTCACCTTTTTGTTCTGGCAGGTGTCAGACCTGCCAAAAGATATTTGACATGCCATTCTACCACCTAGCCAGCACAGGGCACTTTATCTGGACTGCATAAGTGTTCTATAGTCAGGGAAGATGAGTAATTCAAACGCATATTTTACAGTGTCAAAATATTTTTTTTTATGTGTATCTAACATTCATCTGTTTCCTGTATTAAACTGTAAACTCAACTGTTAATTGATTGGTCAATTAAATATTTATAAACCAGCAGAACTTAGTCGTTGTGCATTTCCTTAACTTGTGAAATTTTATGCACCATTAGGCTCTTAGTTACTAGCTTTATGTGATGGTGACATTTTCTCTTGTTCCATAGACAAGGCTCAGTGTCAGTATAAGTAGGACATGCAAGTCCACATTAAATATTACCTTTAATACAATATGGAAATAATTTTGCAACTCACTCATAAACAACATATTTTTTTTAATTCCATTACAAATTTCTTATGCTTAGAGAACAGACTTAAGCTAATATTTAGAGGAGTTAAGTTAACAGAATTAGCAGGAAAAAGTACACAAATGCAATCACATTATGTGGTGTGAGGGCTACCTGTTGAGCTGCCTGATCAAAATAGCAAAATTATATTAATCCTATTTTTTCCTGATTATAATTGAGCTTTACTTTTGCAGTCAGAGGAGCTGGGGTGCCCTACATCACCCTGGGGAAGGAGCACTATGAGGAGACCGTCTGTGTGCCCTCATGAAAGAGGCTCCCCTGGTATCAGTGGGAAATGTGTGGAAAGAATAGACCAGACTATTCAACATCAGAAATAATACTTTTTTCCTTTCATAATCTTATTAAAATTTCAGCATTAAGATAATATTTTAATGTGACCTTATTAGAAAAATTTTGTATTATGTTTTTTCTTGTTATTTGTTCTTTTGTTTATCAAAATGTATACTCATTTTGGGGGTAAATGTATGTGGACATAAACAGAGGCTTACTTAGAAAATAATGGAACTGTCAGATAAGATGAGTATAGACTTATTTATGGTTCTGCCAGCCTGTAGGCCTGGGTAACCTTACACCCATTCTGAAAAGTAAAATTGAAGCTTTTTTTTTTTTTTTTCCTAAAGAAAAATACATTTACTGTTTTCATTTACACTCAGTAGGGAGCTTATTTTGACCGATGAGAAAATCTTGGTTTTCTACTTACACAGAACGTAGGTACGAAAGATTTAGCTAAGAACACATCGTATATTCTCCAGTTCCAATTAAATTTAATGTGACAGTGAGAAAGTGCCAGCAAAAGAGCTCTAGAACTGCTGTAAATTTGGATTCTTTTCGAGCTCTCCAGTATCAGGTCCAATTACTGATCCAATATCAATCATCTCAAGTGTCCCACATGACCAACATTTAATTATAGGTAATGAGTGACAAGAGACTGATTTAACATAAAGAAATGCTCTGTATAAATAACAGTTGAACCAAAATATGCAGTGAAATAAAATTAATTGTGGGAGCTTAGTCTTTCTAGTACAAAATGAGAATTATTCATGGGGTCCAAGGTTTCTGATGAAATCAGGTAGTAGTTCTAATAGCACACCAAATATTTGACAGCTGATATAATGTTGTTATAATGTATTTGATTTTCTTTTCATAATGGAAAAATGTACTTTTAGAAAACATTCCGCGTTTCCAATATATTTTACTTTTTTTTTTTTTTGTCTTGTATTTCTTTCAAGAGTTTAAAGTTTACTTTCTCTAGCTTTCTTCATGATGTACTATTTTGGACAAATGTCTTGTGGTCTATTTTATAACTCTGTCAAGACTGAAGGCACACTGAAGTCTATTGCAGGAAGTTAATATACTATAGATCTCTTTCAAGAAAGGTTACAGAACATCTAAATATTATTATACCTCTTGAACGACAAAATATGCTCCTAAATACCTTCTAATAAACTGAAGACTTAGTTTAAATAAACAAGCAATGGCACTCCCACCAAAAAGAAAAATCCAGACAAAACCAAAAAAAAAATTCCTAAAAATGTATTCTAGAAATGAAGCAGGAAGGAAAAAACGCAGGCATTATTACTGGTCTCTGAAATTACTTGGATGTGTCAATATTTTCTTTGACAAGAATTTTATCTATGATGTGAACTAAAGAAAAAACAAACAAACAAACAAACCAAAATTATTTTAATTTAATTTACTTTTTATATTTTAGCAATTCATAATAAGCATTTGTTAAATGACCACCTCCTGAAGGTTGTCTTGGGTTGTAATGCAAGAGGTAACCAAAAGCATGTATTCTATTCCCACCTGCTGAAACTCTTGGGGAGGTGTTTTTCTTTATCTTTTCTCTGACCCATTCCTCATAACTCCAGGGGGGAGGGAGCAGGTGTCTTCTGTTAATGGGCCAGCTGTTAAAAGCAGGTGGGGCAGTGTTCTTTATATCTTCCATTACCTGTCCTCCCACCGAGGGATATCTGCTGTTATTGGGCCATTAAGGCTCACCACATGACTGATAACATTACATCATACCATTGTGAGATGCTCCACCCAGTGGGAGGAGCCAAGCATTCCTACCTTGATAAAACCTGAGATTCAGAACAACAGGACAACCTGTTTTCCACTGGATTTCCAGGGGAAGACTGGATCCCTCTCACTACCACTCGACCATTCTACAGGATCATCTCTGCCCCAACAGAACCACATCTGTCACTCCAGGAGGACTTAATTGGACTGCTCCCAACACCCTGACCAACAAGGTGTCAGGTTGTATTCTGACTCAGTGGTTTTCTTTTTTTGCTTGTTTCTTTTTTGTACTTCTACATCTGTGTTTTTAATATTCCTAGTAAAAAACCTGTTATTCTTATTCCTATATCTTTGCCTGAAAGCCTCTTAATTTCAAAATTATAATAATTTGAGTGGAGGGGGTTTACATTCTCCATTCCAAGGGAATGTCCAGCTTTCCCTGGCAGACACCTGTCATTCCAAAGTAAGACAAAGTCTATTAGAATTGTTCAAAAATGGCTAGTTAAACAAAAATTAAGAAATTTTAAAAATTATTACTTAAAATAATTGAAGTTCTTTAGACACCTCAAAGCACTAAGACATTGCAGTCATTTAGCGATTTTGCAATTGAAATTCAGTTGAATAAAAAACTTCATGAAATGTAAAGTATTGACCTTAATTATAGACTGCTTGTAATCAATTCCACAGATGTATCTTTCAGATTGTCATTACTCATCAGAGGGTGGAACAAGACTAAAGCTTTCCTTTAGCATTTTTTGCAATTCTTTCCACTTGGTTTATTCCCCTACTCTGTGAAAGGCACATACAGTGGGACTCCTTGGGTATATATTTTATTAATCTTGTCTTTTGCTCTTTTGCTTCTAGCTTTATAATGGAAGAGTTGCTGTGCTATGAGAATGATATTATTTTAAGTATGGAAGACTAGATCTTCATAGACTCCTCAGTTTCTCTCCCTGTTCCATTTAATAAGACATGTTGTGAGACAGCACGTAATCTTGTGCAGAAGACTGATTGATTAAAGAAAGAATAAGACTGAATTTAAGTAGAAGTTGTGTGGACCGACTGAGTTCTTGGATTCTTCAAGTTCTACACCCATACTTATTTTTGCTATAGTGAAAAAATCATGAATTTTTTTCAATCAAGTTCCTTTCAAATCTTCTATCCTTTATGTTTCATCCATTTTGGTTTTTGCAACAGGAAAAATATATACACGCATATATAATGAAATTAGAGATCACTTTCATTGTATAATTTAAAAGATATATAAGATGGAGTTGTGGCAAAAAAAGGTTGTGACTTTTTACTATGAACAGTGCTATCTTACTGGCCTACTGAATACAGAAATACCCATGTAGTTATATTAGTATAATTACTTTTGGATTCAAAACAGCAACATATTGTAATTCATTGGCATATTTCTACTTTATAGGTGCAACAGACCTTTCTTTTTACCTGTATTTTTTTTTTTAATTGTGAAAATTAGATGGACAGAATAATTGCATTTAAAATTATGTACCATGTGGTAAATCATGCATTACATTTAGGAATAATGAAATATACAGATAAAGAACGGGGAAAAGCACACTAGCCACCTGCTTTGTAAAAAAGGATGTCTGAGTTCCAGTTAGCACATATAAAAAAGTAACATGTTTGAAAAAAGGCCAGTAATAATGCTCTGACAGTTATATTGACTCTTTTTTGAAACATTTTTGTGATTGATGTGAGTGTCAGTCAGAGGTCAAAAACTGAGTTTATTACCAAAGCTTTTACACAAGTTTTCTTTGGCTCAGGCAGATTAACAAGCACCATAATTGTTGCCTTTTCCTCGTCAAGCTACCAGCAGAGATCAACTGCTGGTCTTAGGCTATGAGTTCAGACTACCCTTTTCCAATGTAGTGACTCCTTTTCATATTATTATACATTTCAGAATCAGTTGCATTTTATTTTCTTGTTTAAGACTTCTGATACCTGTACCACAAAACTATTTTCATCATTGTTTGGAAAATTTAACTAGATTAGTTGAATTAGAAACATTTTCGTACCTCAGCTTTTCACCTCCAGACATATACCATTAATATAAACAGGACATTATCACAAACTTTGATTACAAATATGTACAAAACACTTTCAAAAGATATTTCAAATTTCAATGCTATAGCATTTAAGTGAAATTTCTTTTTCATTTAAGCAAATTTGCTAAGTCAAACTTCTTTACAGATTCCCTGAAATGTTGCTTTAAGAAGGAGGGAATCTAGCTCTACCACAACATTGCCTAGAGCTTTCTCATTAAAAATCTTTTCTGAAAAATGAGTTTACATGCAACCTTCCTCCAAGCTGAAGAGGGCTTAGAGACAAGTCTCTTCTGCCTAAAATAGTATAATAAATAAGAAATACTATTTAAATGACAGAAATTGCCACTGACCTCAGGAGACTGACTCGTGTTCTGAATTCATTGAGACGGGGCATCTACTCTCTGGATTCATCCTTTTACTACATGTTCTTATGGTTTTCCATCTCCTGCCCTGAATGTCTGCACATTACTCTTGCAGATCCAGTAAATTTCATTACTGGGTGTCTACAACTTCTGGACAGACAAAAGTACTCTCTGCAGTCACCTACTACCACCAGTTACTGTGTACTATCTGAACACTCAAACTTTATTATTCAAGTTTCTCAAGCAGAAAAACTATTTTTAAGACATTTAAAACTGGCCAAAGAAATAACCTGTGGTTACCACTGTTAATATTTCCAGGCCAGTTGAAAAATCCTATAAAATTTAGGCAATAAAATAAATTTCTGTGGTTGGGAGCTGTTTTTTCCCCAATGATGCTAGAAAAATCCTAGCCCGAGTAGTCAACATCAGTATGTATAAAAGGGTCAAGAGATCTTCTGAATTCTGAAATATTTCAGTAAACATATTACTAATATGCCATATAGTGGATATAAGCACACACAAGGACCTACATGCTTGCATTACTTACATAAACACAGATACAGCAGTTCAATATTAATGTAACAAAATAAAATAGTCAGAAACAGAAAATAAAGGCTTTGGATTTTCTGCAGCATTAGGTAGATTTAATTTAACAGGTTTCTTTTTACTCTCTCTTTTTCCTTATTAAAATAAACCAGCAAGGAAAGTTATGTAATAGATCCTGGTTTCGTAAAGTCTCGTTTATGCAAAAGCTTAAAGACATGTTTATCCCATAAAATATTTAAGCAAGTAGTAATGCATTCACATTTCAGGATGTCAATTTTAAATCTATGGATTTATTTTGTAGGACAATATATTCTTTATTATATTATATATAATAAAGGTCTACTCCACTTTGATAGTGGAGTAAATTTATTCTAGGGTGCTGGATGCAGCTATTCTTACCTGCATATTGAACGTGTTTTGAAAAAAAATTCTGAGTGCATTCTCCTGATAGGACTACTTGTCTATTCCCTTTCTTAAGTGTTTTGTATGAAGTAGTATGGTTCTTTGGTTTTGTTTTGGTTTTGTCTTATGGGCATTTACAATATGCACATTAAATCTTTAACAAATTATGTTTATACACTTAGAGGTAAACTGAAATTTATTTGACTTGAAAGTACATACAGTATTATTCAAATTTATAAGATCTACCTTGGACGATCTTTGTCCCGATATTTATGAAGGTGATTCTATTACTGCATTCCTTTTAAGGGTGATTACGTGCTCCCTCTTTAATCAATTAAACATAAAAGAGAGCAAATTACAATAAAAGATTACCTGGTTTATTTGTGAACTGAAAATCCCTATAACCCTTTAGTTACTAAATGAACTGTTAGCCTTCCCCTTAACACTCTAGTATCAAAAAACAGTAAACGTTCTATCACGCTCCTTGATTGAATCTATTTTTGTGTTTATTATTAAGAGAAAACTGGGATGAATATTTCAAGAGTGAGTGTTGCTTATGACTGCATGCTCCTACTGAAAAGTGAGCAATGAGAAAATCAAGCTTTAAAGCAACTCCATGACAGAGATCACGGTACTGGTATGAAGAACTACTAAATCACTCCTTTCCTTTCCATTTGCTCACCTTTTCAAGACAACATGTACTTATATCTAGACATTCATCCTGGGATTCATGTCAGAGTAGTTTTACAGGAGGAGGTAGGGAAGCTTAGGTGAGAAGCTAAGGAGTGCAAGATTACCTTTCCTGTGGGTATCTCACTGTCACATTTGAGTTTGACTTGAGTCTAGACATGCTATTATCAGAATGATTGCTGATTCTGACTCACAGTGGAATGCTCTTGAATGGGTAGCTGCAAGAAGCGCAGCATTGCCTTTTGCCTTATATTTGACGCAATATTCTGAACTGGGTTTTGAAACTACTGAACAACTAAAGACAAAAGCTAAAACAAACAAAAAAAAAAAAACCATAAAAACCAGCAAAAGCTCTACACAAAAAAAGAACATCAAAAAAACACTGTGTTTATTTCTGAGGAGAGGGAGAATAAAGGGATAATTTACAAATAAATAAAGGTGTAAATGATAGTTAAAATTTAAATGTCAACAGAACATTAACATGAAATCAAATCATTAAATCTTAGAAAGCTTCACAGTTCATACTCCTTCTACCATGTGACAATATAGTAAGCTATTAGTTCTTTGATTATCCTCCTCTTTGCAGGGTGTAATTTTTTTCTGATGGAACAAACAGTAAATTTCAGTCAAGTTTCTGCATGGGTCAGTGACTCTCTGGAGCTGGTGGTCTTCCCGTGTGGCCACAGTTTGTGCGGTGTGGCCAAGGGCCGTGTTCCTTCTCCAGCCCTCCCAGGGGACAGGCCAAAAGTGGGTTGGGACACTGGACTCAGGTCATGGCCAAAGTCCATATCCAGGCCAACAGGATCCATGATCACACGTAAGCATTACTGTAGCACTGCTGCTGAGGTCGGCACCCAAGGTGAGATCTCTGGCTTAGAAGCACTTCTCCAGAGAAAGGGAAGCCATTTTCAGGCATCTTCAAAGTAAGTCTTTTCATAAAAGCCAGAATGCTTGGACAAGATGGGAGTGGGCTCAGGATCCTGACAAGTTTTTATCTTGGTTTATTTTCTGTGAAAGTCTATTTAAAAATCTGACTTCCTTCCAATATTTTGAAGAGCATATAAATATACAAAGATACTTCTATAAAAGTTAGAAAAAAACATAAACCCAACTAACTTTACACAAAACAAGGAAAGAAGCAAAATGTAAATTCAAAATATTTTAAAAGCCTCACGTGTGAAAAATTAATTCATGCTTCCATGATGAATTATTAGTTTACTTATCTTGGGAGTAAAAGACTCTTGACATGAATAAAATTTATTTGTAGGAGTCAAAAGTCCACATTCAACTACATGTAAGTTGACTAGCAAATTGATATGTTATCTGTCCATTTTAAAGGCATTTTTAAAATTTCTTTTTACTAATATGCAATTTTAGTATGATTGGAGTACATTCTGCTCTTCCATTAGAAGACTTAATCTAAAATGTATGCTTTTTTACTATGTGTTTTTACTATTCCTTGTTCTCTAACAGTTTGCAGCCTAACAAAACAGAGTTGCTAAGACTCTTATTCATAAATACATCAGGAAGGTCGGCATCAGTAATCTCCTGCATTTGCCTTTCAATTTTGTAAGCTATGACAAGAAATAGTCAGCCACAGAGAACTGTGGTGGGTTGATCTCAAACTTCAGCTCACCTAACTGCTTTCTCACTCTCCCACCCCAGCAGGATGAGGTGGACAAGTAAGTTGAAGAAGCTCATGGCAAAAACAAGATCAGTTACCGCTTATCCAAATGGGAAAAACAGAATAGACTTGGGACACCTAAATGCTTGGATTCCCTTAGGTGGTACCATGCTGTGTGTCCCACACTGCAGGGTCCTCAGGTCATCTGGGCACCGCCCACCATGTAGTGTGGCCGCACAGGTAGGGCCCAGCTCTCTGAGTGCACCAGTGTCAGAAATGTTAAATGTCTCTGTATGTCTGCAGCCACCACTTCTACGACTTTCTCCACTGCAATAAAAAAATTTCTAGAAATAGGTGCTTCTCTCTGCTAAATGTAGAAAGATAACTGTTCTCTAAAAATTTTTCTGTCCCTTATCTGCTTGTGTAAATATTGTCAAAATAAGTATTTCAACACTTCTCTGTCTAGAAACCATCTCTAAGAACAGCAAGTAATTTTGTAATTGACTCATTTGGGGTTGTTAATACCTGCACTTTACAATGTGTTGCTGTAATCTGTGAGTTATGGTATGCTTATGGGGTTTTTTTTGTTGTTGTTGTTGTTGTTGGGTTTTTTTTTTCCTTTTCACAGGAAAACAAAATTGACATTAATTTTTCAAATTCACACAAATCACAAGCAAGCTCTCACCATAGCTTTTTCTATAGAAAACCAGCATGAAAACATTTTTTATCAGGGATTTAGATTCTTGCACTTCATAGTTTCATACAGAAAGAAAAAGGGTCGCTTTCTTCTCAGTAAAAGTTAATTTAGGAAAATTTGCATTTGTGTTATTATGCATTTATATTAAAACATAGGCTCACTTTATAAATCTCCTAGGACCATACCTTTTTTACCCTTGTAAAATTTTAATCTATAGCAGTCACAGCAAAATATTGATTTCCCCACAGTGATACTGATATACCTATTTTAGCTTGGCTACCTCTTTACTAACTGAAAAAATTGCTCCTTTATGGAGCTATGTAACCTAGTTTTCAACCAAAATTTATTATTTGTAATACAAAATTATTGGTTTATGAAAATTGCAGTGCTATTACCCTCTGCTCCCCTTAAATTTAGGTTAGATTTAAGATTACATAGACCGTTACTAATTCCAAATTTGTAACTCAGATACTGACTGATGGTCTCATTCAAGATGTAGCAAAACTTGCACTTACCACTGGGAACAATTAAAGGTATCTTAAAAGACACGTCCTTGTTTAAGTACAATTCTTGACTCTTTCAGGAATATTTTAGATTATGTAAAAACAAGTCAAAGCAAGGAGAAACAGAAAATTATAAGATTCAGCATTGTTATTTAGAGAGAATGCAGTATGCGCTAAATTACCCTATAATTCATTAACCTTGATAAATCTACAAGAGTACTTAAGTTCAACATCTGCTCATGTACCTTTGAAGTCTGAGGCTAACCAGAAAAAATACAGATATGCTGATTTAGCAGTTGAGTCTCTAAATTAAGATGACATTCAGAGTATAGTTTGTAATTATCAGAAGCAAATCCCTTAGAAATGCCTGAATATTGAAAAATGAATTTCAATCAATACATCCTTCAGCATGCATTAGACAAATAAAAGTGTAATTTTCATAAAGTCTTAATCTAAAAAATTATACTGTTACAGTTAATTATGCGGCTTGTATCTCCCATAAATTGTACCAGTGTACAGACAGTTTCAGTGCTTCCCAAACAGCACCTCAAAAATACATTAATATAATGTATATATTAGTTATATACATATAATTAATAACAGAGAATATAGAAATATTTATTTTTCTAGAGAATTAGTTATTAGTACAATGAAAAGATGAAACCTTTGAAATCTCTAACAGATATTTAGATATATTTATTGAGTGCATTTCCTATCAGAGAATAATTCCTCTTGAGGCAAATAAAGAATTACATCAGGATATCTTCCTCCCAACTCTGTTTATTTTTTCTATATAATTTAAAATCCATACTGTATATTTCTGCCGGTCAGTTTAAAAAAAAAAAATCATACTTTTTTTCTCCTCTGTTTATTTCTAGAATACAAAGTGTACATAGGAGGTATAATAGACTGCTTACATATATAATATATAGATATAATGACTGCTTTAATTTAAAACCAAAAACTTCTTCAATCTCTTGAAATGTCATTTCCTATTCTGTTCTGATTATACACACCTTAATGATGCCAAATCTCTGTCTGCAATTTTAAATTTACCTGAATTTAAGAAATCAAGGTGAAAAAAGCCCTGTCTTTTATTGTTTCAGTGTAGAAAAGGAACAAAATTTCTGCTGTCTCCTCTATGTCTGGCTAAAATCTGCCCCTACTGAGAGCTGCATAAGCTTTTCCATTTATTTTACTTCTTCACAACCCTGCAGTCTTTAGTATAGGCGTGCAGTTCTCCTGTGTGGAATCCCTGCGGCCTTTCGATATAATACCTAGGAGTTGGCCCTGGTGGGATAAATATAGTCACCTGCTTTGCTTGAGAGATGGGACCTCCCAATGGGGCTCTGTGCACAATGGTTTGCCCCTGACACCCCTGGGCATGTGGTATTTTCCCCCATTTTTTCGTATCTGACCCTGGTGACCCCCATTTTCCCTATAGGACACTGACCTTACCCATCCTTTGCACCGCCCCCGTGCCTCAAGGTCATTGGCTGCAGTAGCTCATACTCAAGCCAAGAACCGGCTCAGAAATTCCCTCTTTGCACCAGACCACTCATTCAGCCCCACTGGAAATAAACCTGGCTGGAATCGATCCAGGCAAAGGGCCTTCTGCCTCTCCTTGCTGCTAGCCATGTGGCGTGCATGTGGGTGTGTGAGCTTGACTGCCTTGCCTGAATTTCCCCAAAGGGCTTCTCCTCTGGAGTGGTTTACTGGGGATTAGGCATCTGCTCCACTCCTAAAATATATGCCATTACACTCCTGTAATAAAGAAGTCTCACATTAAAATGGAGATATTTCCAAGTGAATGAAGGAAGGTTTTGGACAGAACCCAACAACTGCCTTTTTTTTTCTGTCTGGTAAAACCAATTCTGATCAACTAAAGTATCTCTAGTGAAGGAAAGGACATTGGTTGTTTCACTGAGAGCACTTTCAAGTCTCAGTATTCAACAATGGGTGGAGAAACATCTGATGTAAAACAGCATCATATACAGAAACATGCCACTAAACATAGGTTTTGCTTAAGATTATTTAGATTTTTATTATTTCAAGCCTTCAAAAGGAAGTAACAATATCTGTGAATGACACCTTTTGTCATTATAATGCAATATTGTGCTCACTAAGCAACACCAATAGCTTCATATTTTACTGGGTCACACTGGTGACATTAATGGCAGTGGATTCAAGGTTAAGAAGTACACATTCACAGAAACCTGCATGACTGGAGTAGAATAAATTATGATTATGAGTCATAGATCCTTGAGTAGCTCCTGGAAATATGAATTGAAATTTGATGCATTTTAAGTTATTTTTTATTTTGCATATCTCTGAAAACATGACTGTTGTCCTCAAAATGTTGAGCAGCAATTCTGCAAAGTCTCCTATTCTACACCTTCTGGTGTCATGTTTTCCTATTTTCATTTTATAAATGTATGTACAAACTGCTTACTATCTGATGCAATATATGGGTTTGCTTCTTCACTTTCCTTTGGCATATGAAATAATTGAGTCCCTAATTAATCATTAATTATTGACTCACTAATTAATAATTAATTAGTATCACAGCATTTAAAACATCTATGGAAAATTATGTATCTTCTTTAAGCTGTGTATGATATATTAGACCTGTGTATATCAGCACACGTAATATTGAATTAAAGGATTGGTTTGCTTCATTATATTGAATTTTTTTAATAAGTTCTCATCATTAATCCTACATGCTCTTTTGTTCCTAAGCTTTGATCCATAACATCTCTACAAATTCTTATTCTTTCAAGCGATTCAGAAATGTTACCACACTTTGCTTTTAAGTTATTTTATCCCTTTTCTCTAAGCAACTTTTCCCTTAAACAGATTTAGACATTTTTTCATGGATTTCCCTTTCTCTTTTGTTAGTCTAAAAAGTCTCATAACATTACTGCCAGCAGAATAGAAAATCAGACTTTTTAGCATAAGTATCTCTAGGCATGTTGTTTTGCTTTAAAGTTAAGAGCATATGTTCTCTTTTTAATCACTGTAGAGAAATAGATGCTACTTGAGCATAGCTCAGCATCACAGGTCTGGAACGGAGTCTGTTCCGGTCACCCAGAATAGGGAACTCCAACATAACAGTTGCCTCTGTATTATGTAGCAGGCCTTTTTTTATTTTCCAACTGGGTGCAGAGAAGGAGAAGGTCTGCATCTGGATGCCAGTGTACACACAGTTAGGGCGCATACCTGGAGGCGCAAACACAGGCATAAAGCCCATATCCCATACATCAGAAGTAACTTTTAAACAACTAAAATAGATTCCTAAACTGGATGGCATCAATATCCTTTTATCTAGTACTCTCTTCCAGGCATTTAGAGACACATAAGTGTTTTATCTGTTTCTTCTGTAATTTTGAGAGACCTTAAAGACCAATCACACCCACAAGCAGTCTGTACAAGACACATACAAACCTGTACAAAATAAAAAGAGGTTGTACATATGTGCCTGAATGAACTTTTATAACACTCAGAATTTTCATGTGGGCAAAGAGGGATGACATCTTTTATGCAGATAAAAGAATTTCTTCATAGTCTTAGTAATGTTTAGCAGTGTAATAAAGATACAACAAGCAGATATCATTAATTTAATTATACTTATTCAGTCAAATTGTTAAGTCATTCCCACCGGCAATGCGGTTAAAATTATTGTGCACATAGATATTCTATCATCTTCCCCTTTTCTCCATTGTGATACTCACCTTTCTAAGCACCTGCAGTCAAAGATCAACGGCTATTTTTCCTACCATGCGATACTCCTTGAGTTGCCAGTACCCAGAGTCCTTTGTTGAGGGCAGTATGGTATCAGTAGTGGTGATAGTTCTTTTCCTTTTCCTTTTCCTTTCTTTTTCTTTTTTTTTTCTTTTTTTTCTTTGTCCTTTCCTTTCCTTTCCTTTCCTTTCCTTTCCTTTCCTTTCCTTTCCTTTCCTTTCCTTTCCTTTCCTTTCCTTTCCTTTCCTTCTTTCTTTTCCTCTTTCTTTTCCTTTTTTTTCTTTCCTCATGTACTATTCCCTTTCATGTTTCCAAACAGTCTGTTGCTAACACTACTCTTTTTTCCCTGATGTAGAATTTTACCTTCAATGACCATTAAGTTTTATTAAACCCCTACCATATGTGGTGCGATTCCTTGGTATAGTTACATAAAGCTAAACTGAAGCTACAAGCAAGTTAGAGGACAGTCATCAGATTGTTGGGCAATGTGGTGTTGCAGCTAAAACTAAGCTGAAACAAACTCAAGACCGGCCAGGTCCATAAAGTCCTGAAAAGCCAATAGCCCTTTTATTCCTAAGTTAATAAAAAAACTGTGATGGGCCAAGAACTGTGAAGAATCTACATCTGCTGTTTTGCAGTGCTATAGCTGTAATTGTTCTTATGGGTCTTCTGAATTGTCACAGAATTTAAGAGCACATCTATTGTGCTTGGCTTTTTTAACAAATTACCATCTTCTGTTTCATTATTTTCCTTTTTCATTTGGTGTTTTCTACCAAGAGTGAACATTTCTCTGAGGTAGCCTTTTGTTTTGCTTCTGCCCACAAATACTTAGTCTGCTTAGCATGCTGAATTCTCTTTAAATAACTAAGATTCTATAAGCATTATGGACCTTTTCTAACCTAAGCTTTAATGAGCAAGTTTTTTGAGGCTGAGATACTCATCCAAAGAATGCCTTAAAAGCAAGTCATAAATAAACACCTTTGTCTAATATGTCATGGATGGATATGTCTAAGGGCACATCCATCTAGCAGAGGGTTGTATTTATGTAACTTTGTATTAACAACAACAAAAAATCTATGTGTTAGTTTCTGTTGGGGTTTTTTGTGCAATGTGTCTAAAATAATGTGAGGAATTTTTTTTTTTTTCCCATTTCAGTGGAGCAGCATTTTTATAGAATGAAAGCAGGGATATAGCTTGCATGTTTGGGGATTGCCTTAGGGCACATGGAAATGCTTGAACAGAAAAAAAGCAAACTAGGATCAAATACATATATACACACAAAATTAAACTATAATGCTTTGTGTTGCCAGGTTATTGTATTAAATTCTCCATAGTCAAATTCAGTTGAGAGTTACAATATTTGTACAAAATATTACACTTGAGAAGAGCTGCTCAAATTTTCATTTCCTTTTAGCTCTTTCATCTAAAGAAAGTCACCAAACCCCCAAACCCATAACCTGAATTTCTCTTAATAAGTCTCAGAATCTGAAAACTTCTTTTTGTTTTTAAAATGTGAAGTTCTAAAAGTAAAATCCATATTTTTTCAAAAGATTCCTAAATGTGTTTTTTTCTTCATATATACTAGGAAAAAATATTGATGTATTCAACCCTACATCTTCATTTGCAACTGAGCATTCCTGTTCTTGCTGAATTTTGGTAATTCTCTAAATATAGACAAAGAGTCAGGTTTATAAATGAGATGCTGATTAATCTGCACAGGGTGAAAGGTGTAAATTTTCCACCAATCAGGCATACCAAGGAGAAAGCAGAAGAATGCATACAGTAAGGTTTACGTTAAACTTGCCTCTCTAGTACATAGCTATTGCCTGTCTAATGCATGATCATTTAGCTTATGCAACCTTATGCAATACCTGTGCCTGCATGGACGACTTTGGGGGTCTCTGATGGTCCCTTGGGAGGTTCCCCTTACTCCTTTTCAAATAAAGTTCAGCTCAGGATGCACAGAATACAAGACTGTTGCCCAATTAAGATGTGCCCTACAACTCCAGCACCTCATTTTCTTTAACAATTGCCAAATAGGGCATAAAACGCAAAAGTTTTCTATAAGCAACACCTGCTTAACACACCTGATAACATCTACATGCATTTAAAAGAGGGGTTAAAGATGGAAATGTTACCATCAACTTCCATCTACAACAGAGATCAAAGAAGGGACAGAGAATTTGGCTTAGAGGCATCTCCATCTGTAGTGGTTTCACTGGTTTATGCTTTTAAAAGGTAAAGTTCTTCATTACTTATACCCTTTTTTATGTATCATGATTTTGTGATAGAAGGTAACTTAAATTTTTAGTTGTTTCCTAGCCCTTTATGTGGTTCAATGTGTTTCATCCACCAAAATTTTCAGTTGTGAACTATTAATAATTTACCATAATATAGAAGAAGCTTATTGTCAGCTGCCAGTGCTTGTCAATATGTATCCAAAAACTTCAGTGTAAGTACAATTATAACAAGTCTGGTTGTGGCTGTGAAAATGTCACCTGTAATGTTCTATCATCTTTAAAAAAAATACATATTTTTTATGTAATCAAAACCAGGAAAAAATAATGCAATAAAATGCAATATAGTGTTTGAGATTCAAATGGGGAAAAGAAAAGGAGGACTGGAAGATTTACAGGAAAGCAGAGAAAATACTTGTGGTTTTGCTTCGGTTTTGTTTTGTTTGGAGTTGATTTGCTTTTTTATTTTTTCTGCTTGATACAGTTTCTTTGTTTCTTTTTTTCTTTTTTTTTTTTTTTTTTTTTTAATGGCACATACTGTCACTGTAATATAAAGCCTCTGTTAGTTTTGACAGCAATAATTCAGTGATACTTCACATTTTCCTTTGGGGCCTGATTCATTGAATTGTTACTTGAGTCATTCTGACACCTGCAGTAAAAGTCACATTACAAACAGCAATATATAGCTTAATAAGATCCCTTTTTTCACTTAGAAAATTACCATACTTTGTAACAAAAATTCCACCACAGGGAATTTTATTAGAACGGGTGAATACAAATAGCAGCAAAAGCATCCTGAGAGCACTTGAGTAATGAAAAAGTCCACAAGACACAATCTATGTAAATTGAATCTGTACTATATTATGCCATGAGCTCTGTTCATACCGAATATGTGCATTGTGACTTTGGGGTAGCCAGAGATACACTGAAAATGTGAACTTCCATTATGACTCAAAGATTTTGGTTTTCAATTCTACTGTAGAATTACATCTTAAACAGACTTCAAATACTTTTTTTCCTTTAACATCCCCTTGGGTTATCAGAAAAAAAAAAACTTTCTTGTTTCCGTCTGTCATTTTCTCTTTTTTTTTTTTTTAATTTCTTTCCTTTGTTATTTCTCTCTTTCTTTCATAGTAAACTGTACAAAATCTTTTTGCTTTTTTCATAAATTGGTATGAGTTTTTATTAAGTACAAAGAACAGGATTTTTTGTTGGACTTTATAAATTGGCAATAAAGACAGATAAATCACCTTATGTGGTTTTTGTTTATTTTTTTCTTTTCTTGTAAGCAAGAACATGCATCTGAATACATGGGATTGCTTTGAGTTGCTCATTGAACAGGCAGCTAGAGCATGGAGCCAATAATTCATAAGGAGGAGTTGGCATACTGAATTGCAACCCAGGGCTGCAGCAAGTCAGCAGATTTCAAGTCAGCTTTTGTCCTACAGGAAGGAATGACTTTATCTTATAGAGTTGTCTAAGCTTCTTTTAAAGTAACACAACCACATATTTCTCAAGTTTCGGAGTCTATGTTACAGTTAGTTTCTACAGACTATATTTTTGTTAAAAGGACTGAAGCTGGGACTTATCTGACAGAATGTGGTGTTGTGTTTTAAACTAGAACAGGTTTAATAGATGTACACAGCATCCCACTTCCCAGTAGAGGGACAGGGGAGAAAATCAAAAGGGTAGAAGTGAGAAAACTAATGGGTTGAAAGACTTTTTAATAAGCAAAGCAAAAGCTGAATATGAAAGCAAAGCAAAGTAATTCATTCACTTCTTCACATCAGCAGACAATTATTTAGCCTTTTCCAGGAAAACAAGGCTGTTTCACATGTAATAGTTACTTGGGAATATAAAAACGAGAGGAAATAGGGAAGAAAACAGGAAAAACACAAGAACAAGAAGGCTTATAACTTGAGGTGAAGTCAGGGAAATCACCAATCACCATCATGGACAAAGCAGACTCAGACTGGGAAAAATTTGTTTATTGCCCATTAAGCAAGATATGGATAGAGAGAAACAAAAGCACAAGCATTAAACACCTTTTCTCCCTTATGCTCTGGCTCAGCTTCACGCTTTCATCCCCAGTTCCTCTATCTCCTCCTCACCAGAGCAGTTAAGGGGAAGATGGGAAATGGGGGTTGTGGTCAATTCATAACATCTGCTGTCTGCTGCTCCTTCCTCTTCACACTTTTATACAGAGCTGGCTGGACTATGCATAGGCAAATCCCTTCCATCATGGAATTCCTCCTCTTCAGGCTTTGATCCTAGTTCTGCCCTTTCTCACTCTTTTTGTTCCAACCTCATGTCTCTTCATGGCATTTTTATCCATTCTTAGATATGTTTTAAGTGAGGCACCACCATCTTGGCTGAGGGCCTCAGCCATGCCCTCTGGTGAGTCCATTGGAGCCAGCTGGAACCTGGTATATCCAACATGGGCAGCCCCAGTATCTCCTCACTGACACCACCCCTACAGCCATCTTCTACTGCAACTTTGGCATCTAGATCAAATACACTTTAATTCAGTAAGTCTTTCCTGATTTCATAAAGGGCAAGACAACCTTCTTCTCCACTATTTTTCCTTGCAATATCATTTGGTTCTCAATATTTTTTTTTCTGTCATGAATACAAACTGGAAATTTACCCGTTAAACACTATCATCTTCACCCCCACACAGGAGGAGAGAAGAGAGGAGGACAAGGAAGATGACCATTGTATTTAATGGCAGCATAGTCTTACCTGAAATGAAAAAATACAATATTATGTTTTAATATGGCAGTAGTGAATAAGGGCAAATAAAAGCATTCTTTATTTGTGACTAAGTAGATCCCCCTTATTAATCATTTGCCTTGTTTATTCCTTTCTAATTACTTTGTAGGATGGTCATCTTATACGAACTCTCAATTCACACATCATGTATCAGCTGGCTTGTGCCTCCTTTTCTCTCCCCGTACTAGGTAATAAAAACTTACATGCATTTATCAAGCACACAACTTGTAAACTGTATAGAAACATTTCAAATCCAGTAAAAGAACGTCAAGCAATTTATGTTTGCTATTGGAAAAAATAGTAATGAGATATTCTCTGTGTCTGTGATTAATAAGTAGAAGACAAAGATACTCCATCACAATTTTCAACACAGGGAGTTCTATTGAAATAATTGAGGACAGACACCCAGAGGCTGATGAATAGAAGTTATTTCTAAGATAAATCAACATTTATTAAAAAAAATAAGATAAAGTTACATGATTTTTCATCATAAACTTATCAAAATAAAGCTTTTTATTTTCACTAAAATGACAGTACAATTAGAACTCAAACTAGACTCTAATTAAGTCATCTGCTTTTTATATGGTAGATCTAGTCCATATGTCCATAAATGCTACCTGTTTGTAGAATTTGGGGTTTTTTTCTGTTCATGTGCAAACTTCAAAAGCCAAGCCAAAAAAACAAATCTCCCCACTGCTCTCCATAGTATTTGGTGTCATGCAGGCAGAGAAAAAAAGACCTGAAGACAATCTGTAACTAACATATAAAACAACAGGCAACAACTAAGTGGATTAAAAAAAAAAAAAAGAGAGCACACAAGCAAACCCCAAAACATCTATTAATCTGTACACAGCAGTTAGGACAGCAATTTTCTGATGGTTAGCAATTTTTTTAAGAGATTACCATAACAGTGTCTCTGAAGGAACACAAAGAAAAATAGGTTGCACACCAGCTGATAGTCTTGACTGGCAAGAATGCTGCTCAAGAGGCTGAAAAGCTGCTCATATTGACATACTTGGTCAGCATTTCTTAAAAAGAGAACAAATTGTATTTATATGTAATTCTCTTTCAAGATATGTGGCAGTTCAAAAGCCTAAAGATTTTCCATATTAATATTAGGGTTTCATAACACTAAGCTGTTTGTGAGTAATTTACAATAATAGCAAAAGCAATATAGTTTCTAGTAGGCTTGTAATATAAATAAGGTATGTTTTGTTGCAGTGTGATACAAAATTTGTTCATACAAGTTGAACCTGGTCACACAGATCACTCTTGACAAAGCCACAGATTACCTCTTGCAGTTCAACTTACATTAAACCTCTGAAATATCTGTGATGGGTTGACTGTTTGGATGCCAGGAGTCTACCAAAGCTGCTCTATCACTCCATCTTTTCAGCTGAACAGGGAGAGAAAATATAATGCACAACTCTGGGGTTGGCATAACGGCAGGAAGATGCCTCAGCAGTTACTGTCAAAGGCAAACAGACAGACCTTGAGGAAATTAGTTTAATTTATTACCAATCAAATAAGGGTAGGATAAGGAGAAATAAAACTACATCTTATAAACACATTGCTCTACTCCTGCCTTCATTCTGGACTTAACTTTATTCCTTGGTTTCCTGTCTCCATCACAGTGGTACAGAGGAACAGGGTAGGGGGGAGGCAGACAGTTCATCATAATTCTGCTGTTCCTTCCACCTCAGTGGGAGGACTCATCACACTCTTCCCCTGCTCCAGAATGGGGTTCCTCCCAAGGGAAAAAGTCCTCTATGAACTTCTGTGCTGGTTTGAAAGCAAAACCAATGAAAGACTCCAAGTCAGAAATACAATTTAATAGGAGGGGAAAAAAACCGTAAAATAAAATAAATTCTATAATACAACCTGTTAGTCAGGGCGCTGGTAGCAGTCCGGATGAAGTGGTCTCCTTGAAGCAGTGATCCTGTAGAAAAGTCCGGTAGCTCCTGTCCTCTGGGAATCCAGTGGGTTAAGGGCCCCCTGTGCTATCCCAGGTTATATCCAGGTGGGAATGCTTGGCTCCTCCCCATGGGAGGAGCATCTCACAATGGAATGATGTCATTTTATGACTCATACAATGGGTCCTTGATTGCCCATTAAACAGAGATAACTCCCGGATGGGAGTTACCCATGAGTCATACAGCACAGCACGAATGGGCCCATTAACAGAACATAGTCCGGAGAGTGGGGACAAGGGAAACACTGCCCCACCTGGTTTCAACAGCTCATGAAGATGGTGATAGAATACATACCTTGGGCATATCTTACATTGTAACCTAGGACAAATTCTCCTACGTGGGTCCTTTCCATGACCTGTAGTTCTTCCCAGACTGCTCCAATGTGGTCCCTTCCATGTGGCACAGTTCTTCATAAACAGATTGCTTCGGTGTAGATCTCCCACAAGGTCACAAGTTCTGCCAGCAAAGCTGCTCGATCATAGGCTCGTCTCTCCACAAGTTCACTGATCTTGCCAGGACCCTGCTCCAGCACTGGCTTCCCATGGGGTCACAGCTTCCTTTGTTCATCCAGCTCTCATGTGGGGTGCTCCAAAGGCTGAAGGTGGATCTCTGCTCCGTCATGGACCTCCATGGGCTGCAGAGGCACAGCTGCCTCATCATTGTCTTCACCACAGGCTGCAGGGGAATCTCACTTGTTACACTGGGGGCACCTCTTCCACCTCCTTCCTCACTGACCTTTGTGTCTTCAGGGATTTTTTTTTTTTTTGAACAGTGGCACTCCGTTCTCTGTCTGTAGTTGTTTTTCACATGAACTTTCCTGCCTTCCCTTCTTAAATGTGCTATCCCAGAGGTGCTACCACTTGCCTCTGTTTTTCTTTCCCTTGGCCAAGAAGGTCCATCTTTGAGCCCTCTGGCATTGGCTCTGTTGGACGTGGCAGAAGGAGCTATCACCTGCTCATCAGAAGCACCTCTGTGGCTCCCCCACTACCAAAACTTTGCTACACAAATCCAATACACTTTCACATCAAGCGTGAAGTATAAGATACAACGATTTCAGAATATTTTAGAAACAGCCTTTGTGCATATGAGAAGAGATGAATTATCTCATCTGCTAGATGAAATGAGTATTGCTGAATCTCTTCTTCTTCAATAAAAGCAGTTTGGCTTCCAGAAAGGCAAATTGATTGAGAGGGAAACTTTCATCTCAAAAGATCCAGTGAGTTGATACAAACTTCCAGGAATGATCATAGAAATTTTATGCAATTAAAAAGTTGGAAATAAGCTTTACAATTCCCTTAAGCATGCTTCAGGAAGGAGCTGTCTGTTGAGGAAATTATCTGCTAAAGTTGCAAAGCATCTTTTTTTCTGTGATGGCATGATTCTCCACATTTGTCCCTAGAGTGTAAGTAGGGATTAAAATTTAATATTTTTAAATTGCAGGGCATCTATTGTTACTGATTTTCCCTACAAATACAGTTTTGGGAATGGCAAAACACAGGATTCCATTTCTAACTAAGAGGGAAATATGTACTTTCAGTAATATGAGGCAGAGTGATAAACATGATGGCCACGTATAGCATGAGGGATATTGTATGAGGAAAACCTTAAAAAATAGGTTTTTTCATTTTATCAACCGTTCTGTTATATGAGAAATAATAAAAAAATAAAAATATCACCTATCCCTGACTTCCATATACTACCTTCAGTTCAAATATGTCTTTTTGTATTTTAATACTAACCTCTGATATAAGAAAAGAGAGAAAACTGGCCCAGTTAGCATGCAAGCTATTAATGCATTCCTTATAAAAAGATAACCCTTGTCTAAGAAACTTTAAGCATTGTGAGGACAAGGGAATATCTGGCAGAGAAGTTCCATCTTAAAAGTTAGAAGCCTGATTAACAAATAAAATATCAAAATACAGTAGCAACTGTGTTGTTAGCTGAGCAGAACAAAGATTAAGGAAAGAAACAAAGTGAAAGAGCTTTCTTCTGTAGCAGCAGCATTTTCAGTGGAAGTGGCAGAGATGCTCAACATGTGTACAGAACTTAGTGAATCACATATATTTTAAATCACATTTCAAACAGCAGCACCTTGCACTTGGTCTTGTTGAACCCCATAAGGTTTCCAGGTGCCCATATGTTCTCATGGGTTTCTAGTAAGAGGAAGATGATGGATTTGAAAGCAAGACTCAGATATGTCCTCATATAGCCATCCTCAGTCATTATGCTGGTACAGTTGTTGTCCAGTTATGGACCATTTTGTAGCTCTTGTCACTAATAACTCTTCTGCCTCAAAAAAATAAGATAGATACTGAACTCTGATCATGTTTACTGTGTTATGCTGTAAAACAGGATCTTCATGTTAGAGACCTTAGACAAAAAATAAAGCTCTTTTTAAGATGCAACTGTAAAAAAAATCGACAATTCTTTCCCACATTATACTGTCAACCATCAAAGAATTTTGCTGATTTGTTTTGAGGTACACAACAATTGTGATTAATGTGTGAGAATATATTTTGCCATTGGAGACACCTCTTTAAGACCTCAGTATGTACAAAACTGAAAAGATTATGTAAATAATTTACAAGAAATAAATATCTGACAGAATATAAGGCAGGTATAATTTAAGGGAAAGTAAAACTCACCTTTTAATTTTCAGAGTGTCTTTGTTGATTGAGGAAAGAATGAACCCTGAGCCAGCCTGGATTTGCAAGCCAGCCAGTTCTTGCAAATTTTCAAAAACTCTGAACGTAAGACTGCGTGTTCCTTAAATGCAATAAAATTAACCAGTGAATTCTTCACATGTAGAATTACATAAAGTATATTATTGCCAGTTTTAATAATTTTCTTGATTTCTTGGTTTTTGCCTTTTTCTCATGATCCAGGATGAGCTCCGGGCTCCTAACTTAAAATGTTGCACAGCTGAAGTGATGCAGAGATGACTGGATGAACCAGTCTTAAGATACTCATCTTGCTTTGAAGGAGATGCATATGCTGATATCGCTGGGGACTTTCACAAGAGATATAATGAGAGGGAGAGGGAACAAAAAGGCCCTGAACAACATGATATAACTTTGAATTTAACCCTTGTTTGAGCTAAGTGATGGACTAGATGATTTCAAGAAATAGTTTCCAATGTTAGCAGGAACTTTTAACTTTCCTGTTGAACAAAGGCAATTAGCTATTTAGTTAAAAAAACCAAAAGGTTATGTTGAGAACATCTGTTGATAGTGTTCTCAAGCGACTGAACTGCATTGTGCAGCACAATCAAGTATATATATTGTGGAGCAGCTGTTCTCAGAAATGGCTGGTGGGACAATGCAATCTTGTTTTTACAAATGATATGCATACATTGGAAACTTGCATTTAGCACAACCTATTGAAATATTTACCTGAGTTATTGCTATGCTCTTACCTCAAAATTCAACAAGACACAATGTAACAGCATGATCATCATGAAAGAGTACGAACAAACATAACGCTATAGATGTTTTTTTACAAGTGCCTTTCTTAACAAAGATAAGAATACAGGGTAGACAAAGAATAGTTTTTCCTTCAAACTCAATGATAATTTCTATAAGAAATAGCTCTTTTTCATCTGTTGTGTGCCTTCAAATTTTCCACATCGTGTCTGCCACTTAGGGTTATGAGGAAACTTCCAAAAAAAGCAGAAATGTTTAGGTTGAATTATGCATTCTAAAGTATTGTATAGTACAAATTATTCTGTCTTTAATTGCAAGGATTTTAATAACTGAGCATGAATAGGGAAAAAGCTCAATAATTACACAATAAAAATTGGTTGGCATTATATCTTGAATATTTTTAATCTTTTAAAAAGGGATTGTACATTTTAAAATACTTTAAGAATCATTCTAGATAATGAACCAATTACCAATCATATTTAATCTCAGGGATTTTTTTATATTTATTTTTATAAACCCCTCTATATTTAAAGAAGTTCATTTGCAATAAAAGATGCAAATAAGCATTTTAGTGTGGAATACCATAAAGAAAGAGCTATTTATTTGAAATTTAGTTTGTTTATTGGGTTCAATAATTAAGAGAAAAAGAGGATACACTCTAGTGTTCAAAATCCGAAGGTGGATAATATTAACGAAAATTCGAATTATAAGGAACAAAAATTCTTGCAACATTGTTGAAATTCAACTCAGGATAAATCTTCTGTATAAGGACAGTTTTCCCAATAAGTCTGCATAGCTCACTAAAAAATAAAAAAAAATGTTATGCAATTTTAATAAAACATAGATATTTATCTTAATGCTTAGTGTGATTTCAATTTACTTTTCCACAGGTCATTTGCGTTTTCATATCTTCATGTGTTAGATATTATTTGCTGTTTATTTTCCACTTTTTCAATGTTATTTTCATGACTTTACAATTGCAGTTTGAATGACTGTTCAGAAATTTGTAGCAACAAAAGATTCAGATAGTGGAAATCAGTTGTGATTCTGTTAAGTTCAACTCTTAATAAAGATAAAGAAAGTCAGATAGCCAAATCTAAGTAGAAACCATGACTAACATCACCAGTGTTCAACTTTGATTTAAAAACAAAAAAACCAAACCAAACCAAAACAAAACAAATAAAGTCCACTTATCTGAAGTTAATGGAAGTTTAGGTGTTTTGTAACCAAAACAACAACAGAACTAAAAAATAACTCCCTAAACTGACATTCAGAGATCATCCTCCTTATACTATTGTGTTCTTTGTATTAGATTACTTCTGTTCTCTTCCTTATCTTTTGCATTTCATTGTTTCCAGTAACATGAATCTTATTTTCCTGAGAAAAAAAAAGTGTATTTATAAAAATATCTGTGTTTTCTAATAAATGATAAAAATGTTAATGGTAATCATAATCTAATCAGTTTTTGTTCTAAAATAACTAAATTTTTTAAAGGAACAAAACAAATATTAGAAGTACTGTATTAACTGCAGAGCAGCTTTCGTTGGGACCTTTGTGGGAGCAGCAAAAAATAAGTTTAGATGGATACACAAAACTGTGTGTCTGTAAAGTGTAGAATTTATAGAATACTTCTATTAAGAGAGAATCTAAAATATAATTAAGAAAAAAAAATATTCACTTTTGTATCCACAGAATGAAAAATTACTTAAATGATCATTAATTTAGCTAATCTCTGTACCTAACTAATGCAAACAATAAAGTATCTTACATAAAAATAAAAAAGAACCAAAGAAATTAGAAACAGACAAACAGCTGAATGTAGTATCTTAGGTGCAACCTCACCAATGCTGGTTTGCAACTTATTTTCATCAAGTGAGTAATTGAGTTATTCAGGAGTGCAAATGTACTTTTTGGTTTTCTGTTGCTTCTAATTCTTTTTCTTTGCCAGATTCATCATATATTTTATGTCCTTTTCCCAGAAAGGGTAGAGAAGACCATAGTAGAACAGTTTGGATTGCTTTGTTTTTTTAAATGAAAATTGGCATTTCAACTGCACAATTGTATTGGTTTAGCATAAATGGTAGAAAAAAAAAAAAACAATTGTTGATCCATTTTGGAACTGACAGCTAAGCTGGCCAATCAGGTTAAAAGTGTACACCCCTTGGGACACCGCTTAAATACAGGAATCTTGGGAGATTCGCTCCTTTTCCACAGACCCAGCCATGAGGTAACATCGCGGCCGGGCCAGGAGGGGTCCGGGCCCAGGGCCCCGCCGGCCCCGGGAGTCCCCGGGAGTCCCCGGGAGCCGTGGCCGGGTCGAGGGGGCTGGGATCAGGGCCAGCCCTCCGGAGAGCCGGGCGATCTAGGGCATCTGAGCTCGGCAGATGCCGCAGAGAGGGTGAGAGATGGCCCTGGCCCCCCTCCTCCAGCCCCCGGGTCCCCGGAGAGCAGCACCGAGCCCAGGCNAAGAATAAGAAGTCCTTTATTGTGAAGCTGTGCATCTTTAAAAAATGAAACCCCGTATTTTAAATCCACAGCCCTTATGTGGTCATATGAAAGGCTGCATTTGGGAAGCTCATGAATGCAGTGTCGGGCGGGCTGCGTTAGTGGGAGCTGGAAGCCACAAACAGACTGTGTCTCTTGTGGAAAGTTACCAGAAGAATCAGGAGGGATTTGTCTCTCTCAAAAGACTGAATGAAAGACTATTTTATTAAGTGATGCTGACTTAAGGGTTCTGATGTTTTATCCCTTTGCATTGTTTTCATGGAAAAGTAGATTGTTGCTAGGGAGGAGGGGGGTTGTTTTTGAGAGGGTTTCATGGTTGATTTTTGTTTGTTTACCTTTATTGTATGTTAATAAATCTAACTGTTTCTATTTTTAAATTGAACCTGTTTTGCTTTTCTTTTAATCCTATTCCACTAAAATGAAAATTCGGCGAATGTGATAACCACTACATTTTTTGGTGTTTCTGCCCGGTTATTGAATTTTAACCCATTACAACAATCCAATTTCAATAGCTAGCATTCTTTAAAAAGATGACATCCTTTACGCTGTTTCTAGTTTATGTTCATGTAAGTTTCTATTAAGATTGACTAAACAGGCTGAGCTTAATGTTCTTTTTTATTCACCTCAGTTCCTGTGTATGTTATTGACTCATTCCAGGATATCCTTTTTTCCTAGCTAAGGGCTTCAGAGTTATCAACAACTATGTTTGCTAATACTCCCCTCAGCTCTTAGAGAGGTTTTTGTTATTACTTTGCTGCTGCATTTCTTTTTGAATAAAACATGTGTGAAGAAAACATTGCATGACTGGGACTCATTCTACCTTTATCTCTTCCTACTTCTTTACTCAATTCTTTAATTCCAGTACTTTTTCTTTCCTTTCCTCCCACACACTCAAAATATGCAAATTTTGAATAGTTTAATTTTTTTTTCAAGGTTGAAACTCTTTGCTACTTCAATCCTCTGTAACCATTATTTTCATTAACTGCATTATCTGTTTCAAAATAAATAGACTCAGTAATACCACTAGAATGTGAGCCTTGATATTGAAAATTTTACTTTGGTTCACTTTTTTTTTTATGGCTTTTGAAGATTTATTTCAGAGGCTGCTAATAATTAGTGCTCATTAGAAATTTTGACCTGCTTCCAAATATGAGAAGTTTTTTCCACATTGTTCAGGCAATGAACTCTTCACTTATACAACTAAGATAGATAGGTAGCCAAATCTCAAAGCATGATATGTGGACTTTGCTTAATTAAATGTGGGGATTTTTTCATATAATAGAATATAGAATGAGGTATTCCAAAATATTTTAAAAGTATTGCTATTTTTATTACTCATATAGATATAATTTTTTTGACTAAGTTTCTTAAAAAAAAATATTAAAGTAAGAGGGAATGGATAGCATTTTTTTTTTCATTATTTATTGGGTTGAAAAAAGATATATTAATTGTCATGATTAGTGGTATTTTAGTAATAATTAAAACAAAAATGCACACTATTACTCTAAGTATTTTAAAGAGTTTTAATGATATATTTAACATCTATTTATTAATATATATCTACACATTATTTAATTTGCTGCTTTCTCATCCCTTTTTTCTGTCTTTGCAGAAAAAGTGAAACTTATAAATCCTCCATCACTTCCAGACAACTTATTTTGCCAAATTAAATTTGACCAAAAATCTGATTTTAATTTAAAAATATTTCTTTGAGAAAAAAAGCTTTTAAAATTTATAGACTTTTTTTACAAATTTGCAATTAAAAAAAACACCTTTTTTCCAATCTAGTCTACTGAGCTGAATATTTTTAAATGGTTTATTTAAACCCAAATGAAATCTTATTAATAATGCATTTTATATATTTTTTAAAACTGAACATTATATATCATTACTTGCAGCATCATGTAGTTTTTATAGAGAAGGAAATAATCTGAGGGTGGATAGGATTTTCTTTCAAGAAAATTTTCTTTCAAGAGATGCTATGAAAAGCTAACCTTCAGCAAAGCCAATGAGAAGGACTGAATGCTGAAATATATAGAGAATTTTTTCTTCAGCATATAGAACAATAAAAGGATAAATGCTTCATTTGCTTAGGTAATCTTTGGTATCTGGATCCTTCAGTGAACTTCAAAATCCTATAGTTGTTGGTCATCATCTGTACATTTTGTGTAGAACACTCATCCTGAAATAAGTAGGACCAAAAAAGAAGTCCAAGGGAGGATGCACAATTCAATAACCAGGGAAAATTAAGATTGTGCTATAACAGCCCATACTCTACAACTTTAACTTTCAGATGACAGAGAATAAATGTTGTAAGTTCCTTCACAGTGATTGGGAGTCACAAGAAAAGGCTAAGGCCATTGTCTTCACTTGCAAAATGTCTGTTTTGGTTAATCCTTCTGTGCCTGGAGGTGTAGGAAGAAAAGTTAAATTCACAATCTTACTCGGACCCCATACTTAAACTTACACAATATAAATATACAAATACACAAATATATTTATATATAAATAATATACCAATAAGTAAAAAATCGTGTATATATTTATATAAATATAAATACTCCAATATACTCTAATCTCTAGTCTCTCCTCAGCTTTATTTGTTTCAGGTGCCACTAAGTCTTCCTTAATTATCTCAACATGTTTTATTGTGCTTCCTGAAGATTTGGAAGGGCATGAATCAAATAATTTTATACTGAAAAGTAAATATAAGGAAAAAATAAGATCACTGAATTAAAAACAAAAAATATCATTATAAAATGATATTGTTATACTACATTTCTGAACTGAACTGAATTTCTGCACCTGTGAAGGAGTAGGTACAAGCCAAATCTTCAATCTGCTTTTGACATCAATGAAAAGGATAATAATTGTAGTAAGTCAAGAGAAGACATTTATGTTTTATGGTGAAATAAATCCAAAATAGTCAGTTTTTTGAGAAGTAAACGTGAAATTCTCTGAGAGAAGGCTCTGAATCACTGAAAAGTGAAAATGATCTAAAAACAAATTACCAAAGAGATTTCATCATAAGTAGCATGACATTTCTGGAATCTTTTTCCTGAAACATTTCTTACTCTCCTGTGCAAATCAGATGGACAAGATGATCAGGCAATCTGAACAAGAATGTCTTCTTTTAATAGGGGTTGGGGTGATGATATACATCTAGGTGAGATGTAATGTTGGTCTTTATCATATGTCTTGTCAAAGTGCAACCTTAATGCTTCTGATATCTAAATAGTAGTCACACAAGGTGAACCTCATGTAACCTAAAACCTAAAATAAGGCCTGCATGGAACACCTGAATCTGTTAAAGATTACACATATTAGTCACAGAAGTTTCAGATGGTATCCATTTTTCCTGATAAGCAGAATTGGTAACAAGCTCTATAAAGTCTATTGGGGGAATGTATTATAGTCTACTGGAGTAGAAAAGGAAGAATTGCTATTGTAGTAATAAGCCTTGTGCTAACTCCTGGAAACTTCAAGATTAAGACCTGCCAGACTTGCTTTGTCTGAATTTGGGCTGGCCTGGGCTTGCCTGGAGTTTGTTTTGCTTTAGCCTGTTTAGGAATTGAATACTGCGGGGTTTTTTTTGTTTGTTTGGGTTTTTTTTTTGTTGCTGTGTCACAAGCATAAAATAATTTAATCATAGATTTAAAAATAATACCAATACAATGTGGTTATTCTCTGTAGCATGAGTTGCCTACAATGATAGAATAAAATTGCAACATAAAGAGTGCAGGCATATGATGACAAGAAAGGCCTTCAATGCATGGGCACTAAATCATACGAGAGGCCTCAGGGCTCTTGTGTTATTGAGCAGCATATCAGGGGACAATTACAGGTCACTAAAGGAATCCAGCCTAGGAAGATTGGTAACTAAGTTTTTAGTGGTAACAAAGAGAAAGAAAGAACAAGCATCCAATATATGTAGGAACACGCTATTCATAATTTATGTACATGTTTGGTGGAAGTGCTACCCACTGAGGAGCAATCAACAGGCAGACCGCGTTAAAATATATATCTACAAATAGTCCCCAAAAATGTTATAGTAAGGAAAATGAAAATCACACTATAATTATTGCATCTGCTCTGAGAAGGACTCAATAGGCAGATGATTTATTACAACTCATTACATCTTCTTGAAGACTCAAGTGTTGACCTAAGTATATGAAAGGATTTTGGAAGAGTGAGCACAACAGTGAAAAAAAGTAGGCACTAGAAGTTTTGTGTACAAATATTGTAACATTACTGCGACTGACAGTATCCTTTTCCTGTTATAATGCCTCATATTTTCTTTCTTTTTCTGTGATAATTTATCTATATAAATTATGTACATACATGTTCATAAATAGCTGATTAAGATTTTGATATACTACTAATTCTTGACTTTGTGTATGAGGTTTCTTCCTTTGGCTCCTTTGCATGAGCCAATCCAGGCAAGTAAAATTCAGCTGTAACTATACATGCTGAGGTGATCATAAGTAAAATGAGGCCATGCCAGAATACAAAGACGCATCGTGTCTCTACTTTGTGACAGCTGAGTGTATTTATAGCCGCAATCAATAGACTAGTTGAGAGCGCTGGACTTGTATGTTTATTGGAATCCATAGGCAATGAGGCTATAGGGAATTGGAAACAGTGTCATCTCAGCCCTAGGCTGTATGGCTAATGTGCTTACAAAAAATTATTAAGAAAACTTTTTATAATTCATCATCACTACACTATGGTCTATTTACATATATTTCAACAGATATTTATATTTGTATATACATTATGTTATGCATGTTCAGGCTATCACTGAGACTTTTAGATGATCACAGGATGAAAATTACTATAATTGTGTGACATACTGCAGACGTGGGAAAATTATGTAATTGTTTTGGTTAGTAATGATGTCAGTAATTCTAATTAAAATTCTTAGTTGCTGGAGTTCTTAGGACATTTTAAGCAGCTAAACTGACACAGTCTTTTGAAAGTTTATCATTAAATTCAGATGCATAATTTTTATTGTCACCAACGTAACAATGATACAACATAAAATGAAAACTTGCAACAGATCTTTGCATTATAATTTTAATACATTAATGATTTTGCTTATCCCCATACTAATCTTTTTATGAAAAAATTGCTCTCTCAGTGTACCACTTCCATTTCTGATTTGACTAGGGGAACTTTTCTCCACTGTGAAGGACTGAGACATAAAGCAAGAGCAGAATGAAGCAAGTGAATTGTGACTGCCAAGTAACAGTAGGGTATTCAGCTTTTCAGAAAAGCACTAGCCATTAATTAAATACCTGGTCTTGATTTACACCTTCTCTCTGGGGTGTGAAATGTTGCATGTATTTGTTAAGTTATAGTAACTATAGTTATTTGTTAAGTACTTGTACAATCATAGGCAGAATAAATTTATTGCACAAAGTAAAGATAAATAGAATGATAGTGCTCTGTAGTTATCAATCACCTACAGGTAAACTTTTCATAAAAGTTGTCATTGTAGACAGGTCATTATAGACTCATTTCAACTCAATATTGCATGTTATTTTCTGAATATAGAAACAAAACAACTAGCAGTTACCTGTAGTATAAGATCATGCATTTTTGTTGCATTCTTAAAGAGATGAGATAAATACTCTGAATATTAAATAAAATAATTTCACATGAAACTTATATTAAAGACTTCTCTTTAATAACATTTATAGAATTAATTTGCTGAAAACTTGAATTTGGATACTGATGAAAAAACAACTTACCATCTTACATGAAATGTAATATACATAAACAAACTATATCAAAGAACACCAAGATTGATACCTTTTTACACACAAGCCAACAATGGACATCATGAGAAAACTGTGAATATATAATGAGTTAATATCAGAAAGCTGCCTAGAAAAGTTGTGGTTGCCCCATGGAGGTGTTCAAGGTCAGGCTGAATGGGGCTCTGTGTAACCTTGTCTAGTGGAAGGTGCCCATGCCCATGGCAGGGGTGATTGTAGCTACATGATCTTTAAGGTCCCTTCCAACCTAAACCATTCTATGATCCTCACTATTCCAATTTTCAATAATTTATGATTCAGAATAGGACTCAAAAAGAGTTCTTGTGGAATTTCACATGTAATCAGCCTTTTTTTCATTAAGGACATTGTTTACTATCTTTTCTTACTTCTTAAAAAAAATTGTAAGTTGTTTTGAAAATTTCCTACAATTCCACAGGAGTTTTTTTTTCTTCCAAATTTTCAAGTTACCTCAATTTTCATAGGAATAATTGTTTTGGGATTGGTTTCAGGAATTTACATCAAGGAATAAAGCCAGTAAAGCCTTAACTTTGCTACTTTTGTGTAGAAAGAGTTGAGGACAGACTAGACAGTGAAAGACTAGATGTGGATGGTGATGAATCCCTGGGGAAGTATAGATATATAATATAGATAAAATTTACTACATATACCGCTCTTCTATGGAGAAAAAGTCAATCCCTGTGAATATGGGTAAAGCTGTAATCCTCTTTCTCTTCTTTTTTCTAGGGTTTTGGTTTTTTTCCACTTCCATAACCTTTCTTGCATTAATCCTAGTTTTCTTTTTTATTTCCATAACATTACTCTGTGTGTGAGCTGAAAAGTAATGGTTTTATTGGTTTAAGATGCATTTATCCTGTGGGCTCTGTGCCTTTGTGCATAGATAAAGACCAGATAACTTATTGTAATGATAAACTTCTCTTCCAGACACTCATCTAAATAAATATTCAAAATAGTTGAGTTGATAAACTCATCCTAAAGTACATCCTTAATTATTAAATGAAAGATTTCTACCTAAAGACTGGAAATCTGCATGTGAAGTCCTCCATAATAATTACATTTCAATGATCCATAACTTTACTTAAAACGTTTGTCAACCTTCCATTAACCACTGTACTATTTCATAAATTTTCTAAGCAAACTGCTTCTCCTAACAATAATTATTTTTTATATCTAGACTGAACTCCATAAGATGTCATCAAAAAATTATAATCACATGAAAAATTCAAGTTTTAAGTGCTGTGGAAATATTTAATACTGCATAGAAGTACATGCCTGAATCCTTTTAAAATGTGATTGAGAACCTACATATTCAAATTCACATCTGTTTTGCAGCAAGTGGATGTTAAGGCTGCCTAGTGATCATCTAAAAATAAGTTCTCAGATACATGCAAAGTAAAAATTATGTGTTTGGGAAAAAATAGTCTTTGGTGTTGTTTCATAGTTCTGGATGAAGAAAAAGTAACAAAAGTGAATAATTAAAAAGTAAAAAAGATTCAACATGGCAAAAAATGCAAGGTTTGGATGTTGATTAATGGTGCTGGATATCACATGAAACTCAAATTCAATCATTTCAAGCATGTATCAGTGTTGGCATAGCATAATTTTAGTACCATCACTGAATACTCTTGAAGCGAAACACCACAAAATTCAGATTTATAACTGAGCTTTGAACTGAAGTCAAAATTAACTTCCATGTGCCAATAATGGATATGATCTCCATGAAACTACCATCAATAAGCAGATTAATACAATACCACATGAAGCATTCATATAATAATCTTATACTTATTTCAGTAATGGAAATTTAGATCTGTCATGTGAAATTCGGAACTGATCATTTGATGAGACTGTTCCTCCATTTCTCCAGATTGATAGCCCCAAGGTTCTCACGTGATCAAATGTGGTTTTTAAATTAAATAACTACATCCCCAAAATGTTTTAGTTTTCCATAGCACACATACATAGGTTTATGCAAATGTTCTCCCTGGTTACATCTTTCAGACATCTAAATCAACAGTAATGAATCCCTTGCATTTTTTGTTATACAGACTTAAGACTATGCTCCTTCCCAGCAAAATTTAAAATTATAGGGTAGTGTAATACCAGCATAATTAGAGCATATAAAGCAGTAGACAATATAAATATATGTAATAAATATAATAGAGAGGAGAACTGCTGCTAATTAAGCATTCGTAAAATACTTTCTAATCTGAATCATGATAATAAACAAAATATATACAGAGCAAAACAACAGAAAAAATAAAGGCATTCTTTTGCAGTCTTTTTTGCATTGTGAGAGGACAAAATGAATTTGTTTTGCCTGAAAGCATCTGAGTCCTCTATAAGTTAACTTATAGGTGATGTGTATTTAAATAAAATTCAAGAGAGGAAAAAAAAAGTTTTCTGGTAAAATTTTAGTCCTGAAAACTTAAGTGAAGCAATTTTTTTAAGTTGGCTTACCAAATGTAGAAGATGAAAGGAAAAAAGGACTTGCAAGCCTCACTAGATATGTCATTTTCTTCTCAGTCTTCACCAACAAGGTGCCTCAGGCTTTTGTAATTAATGTAAGGTGGAGGAAAATCATCAGCAGTGGATTAGGATCAAGAACTACTTAAGCAACTTTTACTCATGAAAACACATTGCAATTGACAGACCTGTACAGCATCGTGTAAGAGAGGTGGAAGATGTTTTTGTGAAGCTATTGCCTATTATCTTTGAAATAATGGAAATCAGGGAGTACCCTAATAATTTTAAAAGGGCAACTGTCCTGACTTTTTGTACTGCTACATTGTTCTTGAAAAGATTTTAAGTTTGTTATGAAAGAAACCAGAACATGGCAGGAAGAGGGGAAAAAGCTGATGACTGGTAAAAACTATGATGGAGAGGATGATTTTATGGTGCATATTCAGGCGTCAACCCTAAATCTTGTCCAGAGTATAGAACACATGTACACAGATGATTTGAAAAATTATACTTAACTATATGTAGATAAATACAGAAGAAAAAAAAAATCTTTAGGTTCAAATTCTAACTACACTTCTAAAACAAAGTAATGTTTTACCTCATTGCTTAGACATGAAGGAAATTTGAAGTTTTGGAAGCATTTGATAGTATGAGAGCCACAGAGGTCTGAATAACACTGAAATGAATAAAGTTCAAAGAATATATGCATTGGCAGGATGTACTCATATGAAAGAGTGAAAGAATAGGATGAGAAAGAGAATTAGCCAATGTCTTACGCACCTAAAAAAACCCTTTAGATGCTCAAAGTCTGTCTTTCTGGTACTCAGGAAAACACTCCTTTTATGTCTTCAGTCAATTTCCCAGAGTATCTCATATCTCAGTGGAATTATGGAGGCCTTTATTTCAGTCAGATGAAAATAAAACAGGAAGAATGAATAGCTAACCTTTAAAAAGGTTATACATCCATTTAAAAGCTTCGTGCTGCCAGTTTTGCTTAGTCTGAACATGCTCCACCACACTTGCCATGCTACACACTTTGTAATATCCCATTAAATTTTCCAGGCCTTCCTGGTCTGATAGCTACTGGTACGCACTTAAATATCTCCCAATTGCTTCTAGTCAAAAAATAGAGTTCCTGCATAAAATTACCATGCAAGTAAATTATCAAGAAATTATAAACACAAACAAAATAATTCCAACGGAAATTAACTTAGATTTAAAACTTTAGTCAGAGACACTTGAAAAGGACAGGTTTATAGCAATTTTCAGGCTTAAAGAGCATAAGCGCAAGCCTGATGAGGCGAGTCAAGATCAGAAACAGCCCTGGGATGTTGAGGGAGGACCCCAGTGATGAGACAGAGCTGGGAAAACAGCCTTCAGGTCAGGATCCATGGGGTCCAGTACTGCTACAACTGAGCTGGAGATCACCGAGACTAAAACTTCATTCAGATAATAACGGAAGACCCAGGCTGAAATGGGAATTCTAAGCCCATAGGTAGTACGTGTAGGCGAAGGCCCCAGGTTTGCTGGTCAGAGACATATAGGTTTACTGGTGCCCTCAAATATTCTACATTTATTTCTCCTTTGTCTCTCACCCAAATCTTAAAATCACATAAATTATCAACTGGTGTTCTATACACACAGAAATATAAAACTGATTTTAAGCATGACATAGATCTGCTTCCATCTTAGGGGGAAAAAAGAAGAAAAGATTTTTTTTAATACATTTTATTAACAAGTGTGTTGAAGATACAGCAGCGACAACAACTTTCAACACATATCATTAACATTTATTTCTGGAGAAAAGAAGGGTGTAAAGCTATTAGATAGTGTCCAAAGGAGGGCAACAAAGATGGTGAAGGGTCTAGAGGGGAAGCCTTATGAAGAATGGCTGCGGCCACTTGGTCTGTTCACCCTGGAGAAAGGGAGGCTGAGGGGTGATCTCATCTCAGTCTGTAACTTACTTGTGAGGGGAAGAGGAGGGACAGACACTGATCTCTTCTCTGTAGTGACCAGTGGCAGGACCCAAGGGAACATCCTGAATCTTTGTTAGAGGTTATCTGTTTGGATATTAGGAAAAGGCTCTTCACCCAGAGGGTGGTCGGGCCCTGGATCAGGACCCACAGGGAAAGTCACAGCACAAGCCTGACAGAGTTCAAGAAGCATTTGAACAATACCTTCAGGACCATGGTGTAATTTTTGGGATTGCCCTGTGCAAGGCCTGGAAGTTGGACTTTCAGTGATCCTTGTGGGTCCCTTCTAGCTCAGGATAGCCTACGATACTACAATTCTATTTGTTCCAAATTTACATTCTGATCTGTATGTTTTCATACAAATGTTTTATGCCAAACAACAGAAATTGAATTGGTTTGAAATGAAAGTAGGTTTTAATGTGATCTTCCCCTCCTGGCCTCTTATAACTGCAAACACAAGAAGATCAGGAATGAATACTTAGCCCTAGGAATATGGGTTGCATTCGCTTCTTAAATGGCTGGTATAAACACTTCAAAGACTGCCCTTTGCAGAGCAGGCTGGGTGGCCCTATTTCTAAAACAGTCCTGAGACCAAAATGACTCTGCGCATAATTATTCTTTCTGTATTTTCTCTTTTTACTTCACTATTTTTTTAGTATGATGTTTAAAAATTACTTGGCAGTTGGCAAAGTAAGCAATTCTCATGCCAGCAGGATAAGCAGCAGAGCATTTTAGTTCCCTAGAGTAGTGCACAGGGGGATTTCTTGAATCAGGAAAACCTCATAAGATTCAGGAGTGGCCAGGAGCCCACAGCTTGCACAACAGTGGCTGAGGAGACTTGTGCAGGGCTTAAATCTAAAAGACAACTGTCAAGAATATGGTGCTGGATTCCTTTCAGTAGTGCCAACGAATAGGTCAGGGAGCAATGCCCCTAAACTGAAGCACAAGGAGTTTCATCTCAACATGAGGAAGAACCTCTTTACACTGAGTATGTCAGAGTGCTGGAACAGGCTGCCCAGGGAGGTCATGGAATCTCCCTCTCCAGAGACATTCCAAACCCACCTGGATGCACTCCTGTGTAGCCTACTTTAGGTGACTCTGCCTTGGAATTGGAGTTGGACTAAATGATCACCAGAGGTTCATTCCAACCCTTACAATTCAGTGATTCTAGAAGTGTAAGTTCTTATGATTAAAACAACTTAAAAAGTGTGTGGTAACTTTAGTGCTCACTCTTATCCTGACTCAGACTCTGGTTTTAGTGAGTCATTTTGTTTATCTAGGTTTTCCCACTCTTAGCAGAGACAACATATACATCACTGGAAACAGTGTTAAAATGAATACTTAGGTTTCAGCTAGTAGAATAGTAGTATTTAAATACTCGTATAATCTCATTCAAACTGATATAAATTGTGTTAATTTTGAAATTAAAGTTTCACTGAGACAGTGATGAAGTATATACACTTCACACTGGAACAGTTTGAATGTGGTAAGAGATAGCCTAAATGCATCCCTCAACTGTGATAAAGAAACTGATTAAAAACAGAAATATGGAAATTGGGGCAAAATGGGCTCATAAGTTATTCATGAACAAGCTTAAGGGAACCAGCTAAATGTGGAGAAAGTTATACAAGCAAGAAAAGTAAGAGAGAATAATAAAGGCAGATTTTCTTTGGGTTTGAGACTATTAAAAAAAAAAAGTTCCTTTCCTCACAAAATAAAGAAGATTTTTGTATTTAACAGATAGGTCGATGATTTCTATAGTATTTTATTTTTAAAATTGTTCTGTTAACACATAAAATAGAAACCCTAATAAAATCACGTTCTACATCACCTGATCATGCAAACATCAGGGAAAGTATAAGATTAGTAATAACATAAGTTTTTTCTGTTGCTTAGTTAAACCTGTGTTTCTCAGTCTGAATAGAACTGTGATACATCAGCTGAAATTACAAGACATCACAGAAGGCTACATTCCTTTAAGTAGGAAACAGCTTGTTGTTAACTCCTGTTGAAAGAAGTTCTGATGAAGTAAAAAATGCAGTGTCACACTGAGATGCTGGTGTGAATTGAAATTTTGAATATAAAATTTGGATATAATGTAAACCAAAAAACTTTTAATCTCATTCTTAACTTAAACCTGATTGATTGCCTTTCTCCTTTATCTTCTTCGTTTCATGGAACAGACCACAGTTCTAGTGCAGTTACCCTTTCCTGTCAGCCTGACTCTAGCTTCTTGTCTCCTAAGTATCTGATTGCCCTCTGACTCTTCCATTCAACTGCGTATTAGCATTCACTGTATAGCAAAATGGGGTCAAGAGGAAAGGCAGTGTTCAACAAAGAAAGCTACTGAGAGATTAAAGAATGAGTGTACAGTATGTCAGCTACTTTGTGGTCAGGCATATGCTATTGCTTTTATATATGTGCCCAACAGCAAAACAACAAAGAAAAAAGTCATCAATGACTTAAGGTTATGGAAAAAATCTACAAATACACAAGAACAGCAACAATTATGTGGTAGTTTATGGCTGAGTTTTAGTGAAAAGTATGCAAAATATGTTACTTATAATGCATTATACAACCTCTGCTAAATAATATTACAATCTTGTTTCAGACAGTGTGTTTATACTATTAGTAAGACCAAAAAAACCCATGGACTATGTTTCTAACATGCAAAATTATCTCTGAATACTTTTCATTCCATAAAGGCACAATTTTGTATTTCAGGTCTATCACTAAATCAAAACAATCTGAGGTAGTTTTATGGTTCTCAGGAATTATTATATTTCTGTACAATGTACTTGATAAAGTAAGATAACATCACCTTCACTTGAAAGAGGACTAACGTCTGCACATCAAGAAAAAGAAAGATAATAATGTACAGAAGATATATGATAGCACTGGAGTGATTGGAAAAAGGAACAGACAAAAGGACAAGAGAGTAAAAATTAGAAGGAAGAACTGACACTACAAAAGTTATAAAAAATACAATAAATGCAGCATCTGTATAGAGTATGCCTGCTTTATATGCTGTTATTTATATGTATGTATNTGCCCCCACCCCTGCCCTTCATCTCCCAAAACCTCGCGGTATCAGGTATCACCTTTTTCCCCATCCCCCGGAGAGAAAACTCCCTGAGACCAAAGAAGGGTGTAGCCCCCGTGCTACACCTTCCTAGCCGTTCGTATTGTTTAGGTTAAGCACCCATAAGTACCCAGTCATTAGTCTCCTGGCGACTTTGCGGGAAAAAATTCTATAGGAAAAAAGAAAACCAAATCTAACCCCCAACAATATATGTGTACATTTGTCCACATATGTGTACATACACAGGAATATATATGTGTATATATATATGTATATATGTATATATGTATATATGTTAAGAAGATAGGTCAACCATTTACATATTTACTAGTTTCTTTATATTTTTTCCATTTCTTATGTTTGTCCATTTCTTCTGGAAATATGGCTGTTTCTTGAAGTGTTTCCTAGTAAAGGAGCAATGTATTTTGGGCTATACAACCAAAGGCACCTCTTATTGCTGATGACCATACTTAGAAACTCCGTTTAGGATTCTTCAAGCATAACTCCTTCAGGGTTCAACTGTATAAAATAATTAAGACTATCAATATCTCTTAAAAAAACCTTGATTTTGATTTTTCTATACAGATGATGTTGGATTCAAGCTTCTTTATTATACTTGTCTATTTCTGTTATGACACATGTTTTGCTCACTCACTTCTCCCACCCTCACTGCCACTCCTTTGCCCTGGTTCTAAATCCAAAACTGTATGTTGTTGTAGAAGTCATTAAAGCAATTTTAAAGTAAATCTGATATTTGACAAGCAGTTGCACTGTGACTCTCCCTTAAGACTGGAGTGACATGCTGAATTGCTTGGAGTGAGTTAAAATTCTGGACACAGCATTTTCAATAACGGGCAGCTTAGGCAGCATTTTCTGAGACATCCATATAAATAAGATTGAACCCTTAAAAGTGCTGGTGGTTATGGAAGACCAGCTCAAGTCTCTGAAAATGCTGGCCATTTTTTTCATTTGCAATAAATTTCCAGAGTGTAGAAAGTCATGCTGCATATTTTAACATAAAGATTTTTAAAGGTTGTTTTAAAAGTAATGTTCCATTTCAGAAAAGTTTAAGAAGAACCTTTAAATTCAGAATTTTAGTCCTCCACCATTGTGTGATAAAATCTAATGGTTTTGAGTGTCAGAGAGGGAAGAATACTCTGACAAAATCTTACATTTTTACAGCGAGATAAACTTTGTTTTATTGCTTAAAATATTTAAGATTACATTCCTGCTTGTCTTAATTTTACTGTCTGAAAAGAGAGGAATCTATTTCTTACTTCTTTATCCCATTTTATGTATAATTTCCAAGACAAAAAAAAAGAAAAAAACATTTTCCCATTTTTATAGGGCATTTATCTACTGTTTCATGGAAAATAACTGTCCCTAAACATTTTTATGATTATCTCTTACACTGCAAAGCATCGCTTCAAGATAATGCTTGTTACCCTTCCCTATGGATATGTAGGAATCTCAGACTGAGTGATGATTGCTGTTAATTAGGCTAACTCAATAACTAGAGAAGGAATTTCTGAGGAAGGTACATCTCACAAACTCTTACAACCTATGGGGAGTCCTCCAGCTGCCACTTTTCAATCCAGTAATACCTCACTCTCCGTCACAACTGTTAGAAAACTTATTTGAAGATCCAAATATTAGCAACCAATAGTCTATGAGATGAAGATAGACTGGATATAGTTTTGAAACATCAGTAGGACTTCACAACGCTTCTATGCAAATTGGTTGTTTTATATTTTGTTGTTTTATTGGAGTGAATTCTGTAAACCTAAACTTCCTGTCTGTAATCAGATTTTAAGACAAAACAATGTAATTTCTGATATTTTAATAACAAGATTTTTTAGAAGTAGAAATTTGAATATTTCATAGTAATTTCTAGAATTAAAATAAGGCTTTCTTCTTTTCTCTTCTAGTACTGTGAGACCATGTAAATTAATACACTTAGGTCTATGGAGGAGGTGACTGTGTTTCTTCTATGTTCCTCATGGATCTCCTTGTGCTATATGTACACCATTATTCATAAGTACCAGAACTGAATGTGTAGTAAGTGTACAGCTGGGTTGTATCAGCAAAAGAAACCTGAGTGAAATGGAAAGCTAGATCACAGAAACATGATGCAAAAGTGCTTTGCAATGTTCAGTAACAATAAAGCAGCTTTGAAAAGTTGCCAGAAGTACTTAGAAACTGCGGCATAAATACCTCCATCCATACTGCAAGACTAACACAGAAATGGCAGAAATACAATATAGGTATCAGTGAATAAATTGTCCTTTTCTGAAAGAATTTTTCTAAAGCTTTAGTAGAGCACTTCAGAAGATGACTTATGATGAAACTATGAAATGCCAACAGAGGATTTACATATAATACCTGAGGAAATATTAATAATTTTCCACTTATCACTTGTTGTGTTCATTCATTTGTACTAATAGGGTAATTTTGAAGATGCAAAAAACATTGGGTTTTTGGTTGGTTGGTTAAGGGAAGAGGATTGAGAACAAATTGTGAACTGCTATTAAAAATGTAATTTTTTCTCTTGAGTTGTAGTTTTTAGCCCAGATGGAGATGACAAAACAAGCAGACACTCACTCAATCCCCCTCTCTTTCCCCCTCACCCTGGTGGATTGGGGAGGAGAGTTGAAGTATGAGGACATCTTAAGAAACACCTATGACTGATTCTCCTTGATGGGTTATTTTAACACTCATTTTAAGTTGCTACTATTTTTCTCTAAAAAGAAAATAAAAAAAACCACAAACAAACATAAGTATGAAATGTTTCTTAATTAAAGGTATCTTTCTTTCCTCATATTTTTCAGCCTGAAGAAAAGCACTGAGAGGACCCCTTACAGTTCATGTTGCTTCAGCCCGGGGGAACTCTCCAGCTTTATTCTGAAATTCCACAGCTACATTTTTCCAAAAAGTGTCTTTTGTATATGGGATTATTCCCAAATAGCATTGACATAAACCATTCAGTGTCACATGGCCTTGGAGCATATTCCTGTTCTTTTCACTAACCATCACAGGCACAGCATAATGAATATTCATAATTTCTATTCAGGGAAAAAGATCTGACCCACTAGCGTTACATGTAAAGCAATCATTGCATAAAATAGAAATTGTGAATACCCCTCCCCTCCCCATCACCCTGTGAAAGTAACATTTCCCTAATAGATGTCCTCTACAAAGCAACGTAGCACCCTTCAAGCTCCAAAAGACAGAGATTTTCTAAATGTTATGTGCGACATAACTGTCTTTACACTAGAATTTGCTGCACTGTGTATTCATTAGGTGCTCCAGAAAACCCATAAAACTTAGAATGTCTTATCAGTCTTGCAAATCAGATATTTTTAAGTGGTGAAAGAAAGTCCTTTACAGTATGGAAACTGAGGAAAGGACTAGGCAACTTGGTGCAAGCAAAAGTGATTAGTGGTAGATTCCCATCAAAACACACTTT
>WBMY01003810.1:20645-61228 GCA_013397315.1 Donacobius atricapilla | reverse complement strand
TTTTTTTTAACAGTGAGCTGTAGAGAAAACCATCATTCCTTTAAAGGTGGATGGGAAGGAAGGTTTAAAAATGCAGTTTTGGAAAAGAGGCTTCTAAGATTATCTTGACAGACAGGTAGAAGAGATATGTATTTCTCTATGAATATCAGCTTTCCAAGGAAAAGTTTATCTATTCTAGGTGTTGAGGAGAGGGCACTATGGTTCTCCACTTTATGTCTCCTAATTAGATCTTTGTTGTATAATATTTCCTCATATAATTTATTTGTACTTAATAATAGATTTCAATTTGTTGGTGTCTATACTAGAAATATCTACTCTTTTTAGAACTTATTTGATGGCCAGTATTTTTCTGTGGTGTTTCTTCAGGTGCAGACACCATCTCTCTAAACTTTGTTATCAATTACTTTGTCATGGAATCTCTGGTTGCAGTATAGAAGAAGAAATAGTATCATTTAAAAGGATAAGATAAAGAGAGGTTTTTAATACAGGAGTAAGGTAGCCATGTAGGGTGAGTCATGTCAAGGGTGAAGAAGCAGAATAGAGGTGGAAACAGGCTGGGAAATGAAACACATCATGGGTTACAGGACCAAGGAGGGGACAATGTGGGCAGCAACACTGTGAAATCAAGACACTGTACACCTTTTTGAAAGTTTCTTGAAGTATCATCCATAAAAACTGGAAGGACAAAAAATTTCTTTGTGAACATATGAAATTTTGAGAGATATACAAACATTCATTCGCTTTGGTTTCAAGCCAGAGCTTATTTTTTTCAAATCTTACTGTCACCATCACATTACCCTCTTAGATGCAAACTGATGAATGCCACAGAATAACTCAGTAATAAATTCTAAATTGGTGGCATCTATGCCTGAGAGCATTTGACAACAGTAAGTTGTAAATGAAAATACAATGAAACAAACTCAGAAATGATTCTTTCTTACCTCAATCTTCCTATGCCTTTGAGACAAAATTTAAATCAGCGTAATAGAAGACAGAAATATTGCAAGGTTTGATTTGATTATCGCCAGTGGTTTTAATAAGAAAACTAAACTCTGCCTGTATCACAGCATGTGGGTGTTGGAGGGTTTTTTTAATTAAAAATAAATTATTCAAAAGAAAAATTATTTCACTAAATAAGACATATCAACATAGATTCTGCTCTGCCTAATCTGTGAAATCCATAGTAAGTTTAAGTCATGCTGAAACATTAAAAATCATTTATTCTACAACAAAATAAAAACACCAAAAAACCAAAACAAATAGAAGTAAGTTTCAAAAAACATATAATTGAAAATTTCAAAACCAATAAATGCTTAACGTCAATACAAATAACATTTGTATCATTACCCTAGTGGAAAGCATCAGCATAGTGATGATTTTCTTGTCTTTTCAAGTAGAAATCAAATTTCATTGATCTAGAGCCCCAGATCACTACAATTACAATTGAAATTCATTTTTGTGTCACAGAAAGTGTGGTATTAATCATAGATATTGAATAAGGTGATAAATCCTCAGATCTGTTCTCCATTTCAGTTGTGGATATCCTTCAAGTAAAACCATACATCTCTAAATTTTAATTGTAATATATTTAGCATTTTCCCCAAATTATACACTTGTATAACTGATATTTGTTTTTCTTTGGAGGGCTAGTAGACTTGGCATCTAAAAAAGCTGGATTTCAGGTTTCTTTGAAAAGCAGGATAAAGGAAGTCAGGTTTACCAAGGTAAATTGATATTAACTTGGTCAGAAGTTACAGGCTTCCCCCCAAAAATAGAAGCTTCTGTCAAACATACATTTGCCAACCTTTTGATAAGTCTGTATAGAAAATGACTTTGCCCTAATTTGCATTATTTTTTTCAAATTCAGGATTGCATCTGCATCCATTGGTCATATTTTGACAAGTGATTCTCCCCTAACTATAAATCTATCACAGATTAACAACTGCAAATAGCTGTAACAAAGACATGAATGTTTAGTAAGATGAATGCTACCCCCATAACTATACTATGACAAAATATGCTTGCACTGCATCTGCTTTATTCCTGTGGTTTTTTGTTCATGGCGAGTCTCATGGCAAAATTTGGGGATTTTTTTAAATCACTGAAGCTAAAGCTGAAATAGGCTAAAGCTGAACTCCTCTGTGAGCCAGCATAATAATCAATTACTGCAAACGATTCTTGGATGAATGAGGCATTAATTTTACTCATGGATTTTCTTATTTTCCTAAATGAGCAAATGCACATCCTCATTAATTCTTCTTTTGTTTCATCTCTCATTAATATTGTTTGCATATCCTAGCTTATTAAAAACAACAACAAAAAAAAGGCACAAAAAGCCCAAGACACACAAACCCAAAACAAATGCAGACTCAGATATTTTCCACAGTTAATAATTTTACCATTTTTTAACATTAAGGTCTCATGAATATATAATATAATCAAAACAGAGTCCATGGTCTAAACTGATTCTTTTAATGTGCCAATAAAAAATTACTTTTCTTTTAAATCCCATGCCTGTTTTTTACTCTATTTCAACCATATCATCTGTCTTTCTCCTGGCTTAAGAGATGAAGCCAAGACCATGACTTTAAACCTCTAAATCACCTAATAGAAATCTTACATGTTGAATCAGATATCTACAGCTACTACATCTCAAGCTTCTTTTAAGTTATTGTAGAGAAATTAAATTTTTACAAGAGATGCTTTCAACAGTTGAAATATCAATCAAGGTGCTTATTTCTCCCTATTGATTATATGAGGAAAATAAAATCACAAGCTCAAACTTGAATCTGAGATTGACAATCGTTGAATTCTACCACTATTGCATACTGAAAAGTGTTTTGATTATTTTATGTTTTCTCATCCCTATTCCCTTACCTTGATGGAAGGGATAAGGGGCAGAAGAGATGATGAGCTCTTTTGAAGAAAGAGAGACTGTTGAATTCCCAGAGAAATAGTTTGAAAAAGGCAAGATTTTCAGCTTGATGTAAAGGTTCAGAAGTTAAAGTGAGCAGTACTGACCTAGACATTGCAGAGGAAAGTGATAATTTCACAGTAACTATTTTTGGCTTAATTGAACAAGGAACAAACAAGAAAAAACAGCAAGTGATTCAAGATAGTACTTGGTGTTATGATCCAATATTCTTCTTTATGACCAGTATTTCATTCTGAGAACACAAACCAAAATGGAAATAAGAATTGTCAAATTGTTTTCTTCCTTTATGAGCTGGCATATAAATATTGCATTATTTTGTAGGTTGCTAATGGAATTTTCCTGTAATGTCTGCACTGAATTAGAGGAGTTAGTTTTCGTAATTATAGACATGCCAATCTACAACCACAATTTTATGAGTCATTAAAATATTGTAGAATCTTCCATAATTCCTTCTTCTTTTTGTAATCAGGCTACAGCATACTAGGTTAATAAAACTAGCTGATCTCTTGTTCTAAAACTTCATTACAAGCTGAACTCTTGTGTTTAGAAAAGATTGGTCTTGACAATTAATGTGCTGAAAAACATCAACTTTAGATGTAAAATAAAAAGAAAGATATTCTTCTGCTGATGGAGGTATTTCTTCTTCCATTTTGAATGAGTACCCAGACTTTAAAATTATTCCGTTATCAGCTTCACATAACTATATACATATATATATATATAAGATAAAACTAAGCCACTAGATTGTAAAAATTTCATAAAATGTGTGATTTTACAGGGTATTAAAAGGTTATCTGACATGCCTGTTTTACTTTTCTTGAACATATGAGGGTTTGCACAGATGTCTTTGTGTCATTTTATGTATGTCTATTTATTTCTCCACTTTCATGCATAAATTCAGTAGGCTATGCATCTGCTTCTACAGTTGCAGTTTCTCTATTTATTTTATTTTTATTTTTGGATATAGAAGTCCCTTGTATCCTGTAATTGAGTTTATTTTAAAACCTTGGAATAAGCCTACATTCAGTAAGTACCACTTGGGTTCAGTTCCAGATTTAGACACCTTAAATTAAGCATGAGCAATGTAGGCAACTACCTGTGAGGTAGGTATCCAATCACTCACTATATAGAGTGGAAATAAGGGGTCATTTAGATTGGCAAAGAAGCTTTTAAAGGATTTTAAGGCTTGGTCTTCTTATTCCATTTGAGTGACTATCTATGTAATTAATTTTTCATTCTTTAGGCAGAAGAATATGAGCAGACTCCTAACTACTGTACTTTTGTCATTACTTTCAATCTGTGTTTCTGTTGTGTCTGTGTTGTGGTACCTAGAAATATTACCATCCTCATAAAATGTAAAATGAACAGAAAATCTACTCCTTCCTTTATGTGAAATTTTTGCCTTTTCTTAAATACTTGTTCCCAGAGCTGCCACCACGGTGGCTGCTGGGCTCTACTGTGTCCTTTGGTGGGTTTGTCAGAGCCAGCTGGAAATGGCTGTGTTTGGATCAGGGCAGCCCCTGTAGCTCCCAACAGAGGCCACCCCTGCAGCTCTCTCTGCATACCTACCCCCAGTACAGCAATACAGCATCACACAGGAATTTGAACCTGCTGCCCATTAAGTGATACCCGAGTAGAAGTATGTTCTAATTAGAAAACACAAAGTAGCAGTCCTGTCACTTTCAGTGAAGAAAAACACTTGTACTCCAACTAAGCGCCTTTGGAGTTACATGAGTCCATTTACAGAAAAAGCTACAAATTACATGATCACTGGTCTACATTAAGGCAGGGTGATAAAGGGATTTTTTATAAGTTCTATCTGCATTGAGGATTTTTCTGACTACAAAAAAGTGGGAAAATTCCTACAATAGGATTATCCTTATACAGTTTGGGTATTCTTTAGCCTAAATTACATTTAAGTATTTAAAAGAAAGAACAATATGCCTGGCTGTTTCCCTTCTATCTTCTATTATTTTTTTTTCCTCTGGAGGAAGGGAATCAATGAGATTTTAAAATGATGAAAGTTCCTCATAGAACCTTATTGTAGTCCTGCTACTAGGTAAATGCTCTCAGTATGCCTAGGATAGGCACTTTCTCCCGTCTGCTCCCTTCTCTCTGTCTCTTTGGGGATTTTTTGTGTTTTTTTTTTCTTTTTCCTTTTTTATGCTGTTGTTGTTTTTTCTTTTTTTTTTTTTAATTGTTTTGTTGGTGTCTTTTGGGGGGTTTTTGGTTTGGTTTTTTGGAGGTAGAAAATACTTCAACTTTTACCCTTTCTGACTGAATAAAGTTTTGTTTTTACTGGTGGCAGTGTGTTCTTCCCAAAATTTAAGAATATCTGTGTAGTTTTTGCATTAAAAAACCCTGATGATTTGAAAGTACAATAAGTGAATTTTCAGATTTTTCCTTTTTCCTTACTCTTTTGCCATGGATATATCTACATAGCAATCAGAGTTTGGGTTGACCTAACAGTATGTTTCTTTTAAGTTTTTGTAACCTACCTGTTCTGTTTTGCCCTGTTAAAAAAAACAAGGTCAAACTGCACCCATATTGAGACTCAGAAGTGTTGAAGTCCGTGTTGTTCCTCAGCTTCTGTGGAAATGAATGTCCATGAGGCACTGGTAAGAGTTACCTGTCTTGCATGACTTCAGTTTCCTATCTAACATCAGCACAACCACAATGCTCCCTGCTCAGTAACACTGAATGTGCATTGTGAACCCTTGGACACTGTGACCTGACTCTTGCAGGCAAAGAACGAATGCCCATTATATTCATGGTTGTCAGGTTTTGCACAGAGCATAACAAATGAATTGAATTTTCCAGAAGGCTGAGGCCATAAAGAGGTGACTATGACTAACGGTAATCATCATGCATTGGGATGCATCAGAATCTGTTTATCCAGTCAGAATATATAAAATATTTATCAGGTTGCTGCTATGGTACCTCATTTAATATACTAGTATGGAATTCAGAAATATACTAAAATTGCAGATAAAATTTATTGTGTGAGGCTTTCTGCCAAAGGAAATCGTACCAGAACTGTAAGTTATTTTTACTGTTGCCAAGGGCAATTCATATTTGCTTGAATTACGTATGGAAGCCTACAATGTTACTTCTTTTCATTTTTTCAAATGAAATAATGGTGCAACTACTTAGACATTTATATCAAAAAAAAAAAAAAAATTGTTGCTTTTTTATGGAGAAAATCCCAGATTTTCAATGAGTCCCAGAAAGCAGGTCCTGTTATAGAAATGTCTCCTGTGTCTTTAGTCATGGTCAATCCAGGAAAATGGAGACTGTATATTCTTCTGATATGTCTTCTTGCATGTCAGGATAATGATGTCTGATGATCAGCAATGTCATGTGCTGCTGATATGCGAGAAGAGAGCCTTACATATTTTGTCTGTTTAATCATTCATCACTGCTTCTCAATTTATTTCAGTATTGTGCTCTCAGCTGAATCAAGATAGCTGAATATAAACAATCGGAACCTGTAGGAGTGCAGTGGTATATCTTGATACAGAAAAAAGCTTCCTTCATCACAACTCAATTATTTCCAGAAAATTATTATATCTTGGAGAACCTAAGACAACATGAAAAAAGGGAAACATAGATAAAAACTTAATACTTTTCTATAGTTTTATAATAATAGATAAAGTTAGATACATGTACAGGTATCACTCTTGAAGCAAATTGAATGGGAAAATAAAAAGAAATTATTTGAAAAAGTGTAGAAGTAGGAAGAACTGGTAAAAACAACAACAACAAAATCCAGTAATCAAATAAAGTTTTAAATGCATTCAGACACAAGTAGGATTTTTCACCAAGTGTAGACAAATACACAGTAAACTCTTATATCTGAGGTAGTGTAATAGTTTTAGCTGGAACAGAGTTAGTTTTTGGTTTGGACACCAGAGTCAGCCGAGAAAGAGGGGAGGAGGTACTCTAAGTGCTGGAGTTGAGCTTCCCTTGCAGACCATGGTGGAGGCCATGGTTTAGCAGCAGTGCCCCTGCAGCCCATGGAGGGCAAAGATGATGCAGAGATCCACCTGCAGCCCTCGGAGGAGACCCACCCAAGAGCAGGTGGTGCCTGAAAGAAAATTTTGAACCCGTGAGAGGCCTGTGCTGGGGCAGGCTCCTGGCAGGAGCCTGCACCTGTGGAGGGAGGACCCCATACTGGACCAGGTCTTTTAACCATGTGGGGGACCCATTTTGGAGCAGGCTGTGCCAGAAGGATGGCACCCTGTGGAAGAGTGACCCAAATGGGAGCAGTTCTTGGAAAACTTGGAGGAGGTACAGCCTGGGAAGGAGGAAGGAGTGGCAGGACAGTGTTTTTAAGATTTATTTTACTTCTTATTAGAGTGTTCTAAATTTTTTTATTAATAAATTTAATTAAGATCCCCAAGCAGAATCTGCTTTGCCCATTGTGGTACTCACTGAGTGACCTCTACCCGTCCTTATCTCAGTCTTTCATTATATTTCCTCTTTCCTGTCCAGTTGTAGAGGGGAGTGATAAGATCAGCTTTGGTGGATATCTGGCATCCAGGCAGAGTCGACCCACCACAACTAACTGTGAAAAATGTTCATATGTGGGCTGGTTCAGACGTGGGCAATAAATCTTGGTGGAATGAGCTCTAACCAGAAGGCCTGAAAACAAGAGCACACTCTGGAGAGTAAATCAAACATTATGAACTGAGCCTTATTAATTCTTTTGGGATAGTTCTCTCAGTCTATCCCTAATTAACTATGATTTTCTCAATTATAACCAAGCAATATATATAACACTTGAAATATTGTCAATGATGTCACAGTCAATATTTTCCTTATCTAAAAAAAGGTGAGCTTCTTTCTGAACCTTCTGTTTCTGTGTTGTTTCAATTCAGTGTCATTGTAGTTTTCTCCATATTGCAACTATTGCTTTTGAAAAAAATTATTCTATTCTATTTGACCTGCATGTGAGCATTCCAAATATTCATGGGTTTAGTGTAACAATGTAAAAATAAAAATGCTCATTGACAAAGTTATAAAGTAATTTCTACGGAACTATAGTGATTAAGTGCCTGACAAGCCACAAAGGGGACAATGAAAATATGTCAGGTCAGCTCAATATTTCTTAGTGGTTCATAGAGGTTAATGAGGAATTAACAGAATGTTTTGTAATCAGCACACAAGTGATTAGTTCAATGCCATTCATTCTCAGCAATGAAGAAGAGAATAGTAACATTATTTAGATGTTAAGAACATCTCTTCTGAAGATAATTATGGTTAAAAATTAGGTACACTAAATCCTGGTCTTTCACTCACTGAGAATGCAGAGCCTTTTACTGTATTTTCTCTCCTCTGTCCACTTGTGGAAGGAAGTAATAGAGTAGCTTTGATGCGAGCTTGGTATCCACCCAGAGTTCACCCACTACGATATCTCTGTATCATTTTACATTCTGTTTTAGGCCTAAAAACCAACAACAATAAATCTTTTACCTTGCCATTTGATATAGTGCATTGCAACACTGACAGATGCCAGTAATAGAATTAATGAGAAAGAGTACACAGATTTTCTCTGAGATTTCTGGCATACTGTCAGTGGCTCAATAGGGTCAATGCAAGGGTTAGGCATTGTATTTAGTAAGATAAACAGATACTCTTCAGCTTTAAAACATTATTGTAGCTTCCTACAAATCTTTGAGAAACTGTTTCCTTGAAAGAAGCGTATTAATACCAACAGACTCTGAGTCCTAGTCTTTTAGTCTTAGGTTCCAGGGAAATTTTCAAGAGAATTTGAGCTACAGTGTTTGCCTGGGATTGCAGTAAGATGAAGACAATATGACTCTAGAGTTCCTTTACAATCTAAGTTATTCAATGATCATATAATGAGATCATATAATGAATACTGTCAGTAGCAGACCATGAAGAAGAACCATGACAAATACTGGCAAAACACCTGTGCATTGCTTAAGGTCTCATTCAATGTGTTTGGGCTGTTGAAAGAGTGTGAAATTCTTTATAGCCTCCCCATTCAGGAAATACTACAAAAACAAAGAACTGACATTAATATTTGAGCACACATTTTCTTTTCTCCATCTCAGCTTGACACCAGTCTTTACTGAATACACATCAGTTGAACATCTACCTCTAGCATTCTGCCTTGATGCTGTGTTTGAGGATTCACAAGAGAGAGTCCAGCAGCACACTGCTAGGCTGGTCATTCATACTATTCACAGTAATTCCTAGTGCATTCTCTTCAGAGCTTCGCTACATTGATTCTTCAGAGGAATTGGTTCTGTGGGAAACAAAAGTAAGGTGGTATTGGTCAGTCTTTATTTCTACCACTGTTCCCTCAAGGATCCTGTTTGCCTGCTCACCCACTGACTGCAATCTTTAATGTTATATGATTTTGAGCCACCTGATATCTCCTCTGATCTCTTCCTTCTTTCCTTCAGTTCTAAACTCTTTCCCATCACATGTTTGTCTCACTAAGTTCTAGGCAATTTTTGCTTTCTCAGTAAATGAAGTTTGATTTTTTAAAAAAAATTCTGATATATATATATATGATTTAAATGAAGATATTTTACTGTGCCTTCTTAGTAGGTATGTTGTATGGGTGGTACAGAAAGGATCATGGAATGTAAGATTTCATGACACTTCAGCATCTCTCAGACTATCTTAAGATGTGTCATGGTTTAACTGCAGCCATCAACCAAGTCATACCCAGCCTCTCACTCACTAACCCACCAGCAGGATCAGGAGAGAATCAGAAGAATGGCAGCTGGGAAACTCATGGATTGAGACTGGAAGTTTAATAAAAAAAGCAAAACCATGCACATGAACAAAAAAGGAATTTATTCATTGCTTCCCATGGGCAGGCAGGTGTTCATCCTTATCTAGGAGAGCAGGGCCCCACCATGCATTAACAGTTACTTGGGAGGGCAACTGCCATCGTTCCAAACATCCTGCCTCTTCCTTCTTCTTTCTTCTCCACTTTATACAGTGACCATATGGTATGGAATATGCCTTTGGTCAGCTGGACTTACCTGTCCCAGCTGTGTCTCCTCTCAGCTTCCTGTCCACCCACAACTTCCTTGCCAGCAGTAGAGCATGAACAGCATAAAAGGCCATAATATATGTAAGAGCTGCTCAGCGATAATAAAAACATTTTTATATCTCAACCCTGTGTTCAACACAAATTGTTCCAAAATGCAGCTTTATACAGCCACTGAGGAGAAAATTAACCTTACCCCAGACAAAACTAGCATGTGCTGTGAAGAAAAGGTGCTAATTTCTCTTGTGTGGGGTGAGAGGTAGGAGTTTTTTCCTTCAGAGCAGAATGTGTGAACAATTACAAACTAGAAAAGTATGGTCTTCACACCACAATAGGGAACTTCAGCCAGAAGCTAACTCAAATAACTAATGGATCATTTCTCATAGGAACTGTTAAGGAAAGGGAATGGAAAGATGACAGAAGTTTTTGTTACATCTAGGGAGAATCTAAGGCATTTTTTTGAAGAGCAACAAAAACTTCGTGATCTTCAGGGCTAATTAGCTGCATCTACTTCCTTAGTCATTATGGAGTTGTTTTAGGGTCCCAGAGAGGGGCCAGACAGAATTCAGCAGCTTCTAAAGAATTGCAGAGCAAGCAAAGCTTGCCTCATTTTCTCTCCTGCTTTTTCCTTGGCATACAGCAGTCACTTTACTAATACACTTTCCCCCAGCTAACTGCTTGGTCTTTAGGAAAGCAGTCTTTTTTCTGCTAAGACAGCATTCTCAGGCACATGCTAAAAAGGTCAAAAAAGATAGAGAACCAGGGAACACACAGTCAGATTTACTATGTCTCTGCAAAGATTGGTAGATACATTATGAAGAAAAAGGGGAGGAAATGTAAGAGAGGTGAATCTTATTCTCTTTTAATTTTAAGACTATTTTTAATATATTTATGATTCTAGCTGGTAGAATTTTCTCAAGAAGTACACAAAAAAATATACTGAACAGTCATTTTAGTTAATTACCGTAACTCTTAGAATTGATTATGCATAAGGTTGTATTGTTTCCATCCAGATCCTCCAAACTAGCCTAATTTAGGAATAAATACATGAGACAAAGCTATAGTTTAAAATAAAGAACAGAAAGTACTTCATTTTCATTAGACATTATTTTAGTATTGTTTCTATTGGAAAGGAGACTCAGTTAAGATCTATAAGAACACTCAGGGAATAGAGTTATTTTTCGCTTTATAAAGCTGACATCCAGACTTTACAATTCAGCACAGTGAAATGAAGTGAGTCTATGTCAAGAGCACTCTCTCTTGCCAGAAAAAGCAGACGACTCATGATTCAAAGTGTCAGTTTTTTCTTGTGTAAAGCCAAGCTACAGTTAGTAGCTACAAATCATGGACTCATAGAATGACAGAATATCGGGTTGGAAGGGGCCTCAAGGATCTTCTAGTCCAACCTTTCTTGACAAAAGTAAAATCTAGATAAGATGGCACAGCACACTGTCCAACTGAGTCTTTAAAGTGTCCAACATTGGGGAATTCACCACTTTCCTGAGGGCATTATTCCAATGGCATTGCGAAAAATTTTCCTTTTCTGTCCAGTCAAAATCTCCTCAAGAGCAACTCATGCTCATGATGCATCATCTTTTCCATGTGACTCCTTGAAAACTTCCTTTAAATAGTGTGACAGAGTGACAGGGTTTTCCCAAAGTCACCTTTTCCTAAGATTGAACAAACCTATTTCTCTCAACCTGTCCTCATATGGCAGCTTCTCAGTCCTTGGACCATCTTTGTGACCCTTCTGTGAACTCTCCCCAGACTACCAACATATTTTTGCTTGGTGGGGACCAAACATGAAAACAGTAATGCATATGTGGTGTGACAAGCACTGAGCAGAGGCAAAAAATAGCTTTTTTCTCTCTGCTGGTGATGTCATTGTTGATGCACAGCAGAACGTGTTGTCTTTCTTTGCCACAGCAGCTACACACTGTTTGGTTATATCGAGCTTGATGCCCACTGGAACCTCCAGGCCCTTTTCCACAGAGTTGCTCCCTGGCCATGTAGATCCCAGAGTGTTCTACATTCCCAGGCTCTGGACTGAAACCATCTTTCTTACATATTTTGGAGTTAGGTAGTAATCTAGACTTTATTTTGAAGACTGTGATTTTAGATGGAGTTTCTATGAATCATCCAGAAATCCACAGCTGTGTCTGCACTGGAGAACCACAGAGAAGGTCCTTCATCTTTCTGCTGGAAAGAGATCTCCACATTGAAAATGGGCACTCTAGAAAAATACTAGGCAACTTCAGGCATGACTGAGAAGAGAAGCCAAGAAATAGCTTCATGAGCATAAGTAGTGTAGAGTGTGGGCCTGTTGACTTGAAGTATAAGACAAACTTTTAACATTCTAGATCTCTAAATAATTTAATAAGGAAGTTCAAAAGCTCTCAGAGGATTAAAAAACAACTTTCCAAAATTTTGACATGGAATACATTGAACATAAAATGTTTACTATTTTATTAGTCTAGAAACTATGTCTCTTTCTATTCAATGTATCAACGGTTGCCAGCAATTTGGCAGAATAAATGAAACATAGACATAGCTGGGATTCACATACCTGAAAATGGATTCAAGCTGTATAATTCATGTTCTTTTGGAAATTAGGCATGGATATTACATCATCTAACTCTAAGTTTTTACCCATGTGGATATTTACATCTGAATGAAAATCTTGTATTATCAATGAAGAGATCAAGATTTTCTAGTTTATGTCTGAGAGATACAGATATCTGTGCTAAGGGTGTCTAAATGAATGTTGTGAGGTAGGCATTAAAAAACACCTAGAGGACTGCGACTTCAGAGACAACTTTTGAAGGGGATGCTTTAGTTTAGACATCTTCTGTTTAGTACACTGGGAGCTATGAATCCAAAAACATTTGAATTTGTACTTACTAGACTGCAAGGTGAAGTAAAACTGTGGTTTCAATCTCCAAGTTCAGGCCAGTGAAACAGGTATGATGCCATGAAGTCTTCTTAAACTAATGTCCTTTTGTGTAACCAGCCCTTATCACTGATGATGAGATAGAATTCAACGGAAAATGTTCCTTCAGAAATGTTCCAGATTAAATCTCAGATAATAAAACATAATATAAAATTGCCATGTGTTTAAAGTAATTGTACTTAAATGAATTCTCTTCTCTGCTTCTGAAAAAAACCTCATGACTACTATCTAGATAAGGAAATTTCTAATTAAATAAAAAAATTCTCAATCTGTCTCACATTTCCTGTGATCACATGATATTGAAAAACAATTATCATTTTTTCTTCAGGGTTACTGGGCTAACATATGTCTCAATTAGCTCATTTCTTAGTTTATGTTTCATTCTTCTTTTGGTTCATACAAGCTGTTTAATATACATCAATTAAATTTAAATTATTTATATTGTTGTAGAGGGGGGTTGTTGTTTTGGGGGGTTCTTTTTGTTTGCATTTTTTTTTTTTTTAATGAGATTTGCCCTACCAAAATCTACACATGGAACCCAGAGGAATTTAAGTAAGAGTGCATCTTTTAAGACCATGCATCATCCATCCAATTTTGGAGTACTGTTTCACAGGACAACTATAATAATCTTTTACTGTACACAACAGATTATGAAAGTTCATTAGAATAATTTAAGTGGAAAAGCAGTCATTTTCAAAATCTCACTTGAAGGATTCTTCATATTAAGTTAATTCATTTAGGTTAAATAATTCCACTATTAGGGATGCAAACCAAGTCTAAATTAGACTACATCTAATTTTGAGTCATAGCATCCTGTTACTTTTCTTTTTCTTTTAAATTAAACTGAAAATATGTGGACTTTTTCAAATTTGTTCTTACCATTCATAAATATACAGTAATTTTAAATGCCTGTTGCCCTCTTCTAATCCCTTTTTCATACCAAAGCATTACAAACTTTGAAAATCCATCAATGATCATCAGTAAATTTAAAAGAAGAAAGATACAAATTATGATTCTGGACAGATGGAATAAGCCTTGAAGAGCTTGTCAATGCACATTTCTAGCAAAGTGCTAAAATAAAATGACAGGGTGGCTTGTTGCAGTGACTGATTACAAGTGTTGGCAGATGCTTGAAATCTGTAGGAGGCCATTTCAAGTGGATCCCAGGTACTGTAAAACCAGGATAAAACAGTGAACGAATGTATCTCTTCATGGCCCCTGATATAAGATGAGAACTCTGGGGAGACTCCTGTGAAAAGACTGAAAGGTCACCTCTCCTGGTGAAGGGGGCATTAGGAAAAACATGTTGAATCAAAGTATTTGTATCCTACCAGTGTTCTAGAGACTTTGTAATGGAAATTGTATTTTGTTTAGACAATAAAAAATGTTTTGTGGCAAAAGAAGTGTATATATATATATACATAAACATTGTACTATATATGTATACCTTGTAATATATATATAGTAATTCCCAAATTAAAAAAAAAAGCCTAAATAAATACTGAAATTCTACTCCACATAAATTAGAAGAGTTTTCGTCACATAAGCAAACAAAAAAATATTTAGGAAAGATTCTTCAGGAATGTATGGAATGTGTGGAATTCAGAAGACCTGGAGTGAAATGCCTGATATAGCCATTAAAACTGGAATCTTGAAAGAGTATCTTTTAATATTCTATGTAAGTGCTCTCCTCAGAGATGCATGTAAAGAATAGAGATATCAGGATTTAGTATGTAACTTAGGTTGATATGCCTATATGTTTTAATACCAAAAATCAATTAAAATTTCCAGATTTTAAAGGTGAAATAATTAGGGGCCACATTAATAATTCCTGTCAGTGTCTGTATGCCCATGCATGGTCTCTGAAGAAGAAATTTCATGCATCCAGAAATGGTGCAATTTCGATCCATTGTTGCTTCAGAATAGTTCTCTTTCTTACATTGAAATGATCACATCACATGTTAAAAATTAAACAGGAAAATTCAATTTTTTAAATTAAACTTGCAATTTCATTAAAAATGTCATTTGTTTTGGTTACAGTTATTTCATACATATGAAATCCATAAATATAGATTTATAGCTGTTATATCATATTTTATTGTTGAGTTCTGAATAAAGAATTGCCATATTTTGCTAGAAATAGATATTAAGCTGACAGTTCCAAAAATAACTATCTTTTGCAAGAGTGTCAGAATTTAAAAAAATACTAATTGGTTTCTTCAGGCCCTCAGTGTTCTTCTAGCTTTACTGAAAATATGTACTGATAATTTAAAGATTTTCTTGGCTGATGTATGTACAGAAATATGTATGTATATGAATATGTATGTAAAGGAAGCTGCACCTGCTGATTAAAAAAAAGAAATTAAAAATCAAACTTCACTTTTAAAAATTCTACTTCCTGAATAGATTTATTTTCATTATGCATGCTGACATATTAAAGAAAAATACAGCAGGTGAAATTATAATTATTAATGCAGACATAAGAAAAGAGACTGTAAAAATAATCTAGCCCATGAACACAAAGGAATTACTTGCTAGTAGAAGATAATTTTGATAAGTAGTGACAGCATTTATTAATATCTTCCTAGAGGACATGGGACAATAATGAGAGAAAGACAAATCCCACGCCTCAGGCTTCATGAATGAAGTTGTTGCTGGTAGAATCAAGGATTAGGTGCACAAAAGATCTGAAATAAGAAATAAAAGGGTTTTTTTAAAGTTCTGCTTTCATCCGTCTAGATGAGTACAAGTCATTAAATTTGAGCTGTTTTAGTACTGAAAAATGAGAGATTTATCTCAAGAAAATATTATCTGGAATAGTCAATGGCTGACCCATTAGAGTAAAGAAGGTACCATAGGAAGGAAGAAACTGCTAAATTTACAATGCAGGTAGCCTCCACTTCTTGCACAACAGAAGTATTTTGACTTGAGAATAATAAGAGGTACCCAAGTGAACTTTCTGCTAAATGCACATTTGTTAACTTTTAAGTGCTTTAAACTGTAATACTTTAAAGGGTTTGGAAGGATTTCTGTTTCTTTCCTGCTTTACTGAAGATCAAAAATATTTCCTATCCCTTTCACTGGCATACAGATAGCTCTGACATTGACAGGAAACTCTGTGAATCACTTGGCCAAGTACATTTTGAGTTCTCAGGAAGCCTTCAAAAACTCCCTTTAATGATCCATTGCTCAAAGTCCAGTTCAGCTGAGTGACACACGTATCTTGGGTAGATGGTAAGATCAGTGTTCTCAAGTTATAAAATATTTATGCCCGAAAATGACATGTATTACCAGCCTAACTGCATTCAGCTACGCAATTTGTAACCTCAAACCATGCCCAAGCAATACTAGCCTGCAAGGGATTTTTTAGAAATTTTCTTTTGTAATTTCTCTACCAAAATGAAGCCCAGTACAGAATCAGAAAGCCCTTTACCATCTAACTCTATTTTGTTTATCTATATTTTGTAATGAATTATAACTATGTACTTTGCTGTACTTAACACTCTTATTGATAAATATTTATCATTATGTTTCATAACTAAAATTAATAAGTCATGCTTTGCTATAAGAATTTCAATTAAAAAATTCCTGTCCAAAGATTGTATATCTTATAAAAATGCATTTTTAGAAATTGAAGAAAAAGAGGGAAAAAAGTAACATTGCATTTACTCTCTCTGGATCAGTTAGAAGATATTTTTATACAGCTAGATTTTCAAGAAATAAAGAGATTAGATAATCAAAACCTTGATAGAAGAATGTCTATGTGTGCACAAGTGTGTGTGTGTCTGTATACAAATATACCAGACAGCAAAGTGACAGAAGAAATCTGACAAGAGTGTCTCTTAAGACTTAAATTCTCAGTAAGATTCCAAATCAAATTCTTTCCCTGTTTTGCTTATTTGTGCTAATGAGATGGTTTTCAGAAGCAATTCTGGCAACTTTCAAAATGTGCTGCACTAAAATGAATTTTCCAATCTTGCAAAATAGGAACAAGTAATGACAGAAGCTTATCAGGACTTGGGACCTCTAGAAGAGCTGGGATACTTAGTCTTCTACTGGCTTTTTATTAAGTTTTGGCTTCCAAAACTTTAGAGTTTGAATCTGAGAAGAGTTTGAAAGATGAACGATTTTAAGTCCCTAGACTTGTCCTGATTTTGCTGAACACCATACAAAAGCTGCTGTGTACTTCTTCTTCCATTCATAGACTGCCGTTTAAATTTCTAAAATGAGATTTTTTTTTTTTTTAAAGTTTTGCTCTGTGTATATATAGTACCTTGGCCATCTATCTTCACCATTTTCTGCTCTTTTAGCTTCACCTTCAGTCAAATGCCCTTACAGCTGTACTTGGAAAGCTGTATGCTAGAAAGACAATAAATGGTAAAGTTCTTGTTAGAAAAGTGTCATGATAATCTGGGTGCTCATTTATCTTTCCTTTTTTCAAGTCACATCACAAATATGTTCCAAACTACATGTGAAAAGTTGAAAAAATATTTTGAATCAAGGAATACAACAAAATTTACTGCAATTTCTAATGACAGTGAAATGCTGAAAACTATGTGTTAAAGTACTAAGGACTGTGAAATAGAGATTAGATTCAATATGAGCTTTCCTTTTCTTTTGATGCACAAAATTTTACAGAGGTTACAGGGATTTACCAATAGATTTTTGTAACTAGCTTTTCAGTTTTCTGCAGCAATTAGAATGACTTCTATGGAAAACATGCTCCTAGATGGTCAGAAGAAAATGCTATTAGATTGTCAACAGAAATGTTATTAGATAATGTTGTTTGTTCATTTCATCTTTATCTTGTACTGGCTTTCATGAGCTTATTTAAAGCACAAGGTATTAATGTTAATATGATACTTTGACACAGATCAAATTAATTTTCATTACTAATAACTCATTATTGTATTAGGTTCTTTATGTAATCTGACTTACATTTACAATGAAAAGAATTTGCAAGTAGCATTTTATTCTTCTGTATGGAAGAATTTGTAAAATGTACCCATTGAGCTAAATATTCTAGTGCAGCAAAGGCATAAAAATATAAACTCCAATATGTTAATAAACACTGTCTACATCACAGTTTCTAGATTTTCTCTCCCTTCTCACCACAAATAAAGTTATTTGAAGTCCTGTGTCTGATCTATGACTACACTCTTATGAAAAAAAATTTCTTAGAAACATTACTGCAGGAGTACATAACATTTTATCTACTGTGAGCTCAAAACTAAATTCATATTCCATGTTTTGATACTGTTTGAGGAATTTTCATATTCTTTTATTGTAGCTTTTGGTACATCAAATTTCAGTTTAAAAGACTAAAATATCTCTCCATTTCTTGCTGAAGGCTGTGAATATTCTCCAGTGTTTCTGAAAAACCTAAAAGGCTGGCTTCTAAAATTTTTAAAAGGTGCATTTATGACTAATATAATGTCCTGTAATTTTAGTCATTGTGTCAAGAAGCATTATAACACTGTAAAATCACCTTGGAAAAGTCTTGTGCTACAAAACTTTTTGGGGAAAACCAAATGCCTTGGTCACTTTGCCTCACAACCCCAGTTCCAGACTATCCATGTGGCAGAACCAACGCGGGATCTAAGGACTAAAGATATTTCTTTTTCCCATGCATTTCCTGGGCAAAGAATAGCTGTCATATTCTAGTTCATACTCAATATTGAGCACTGCTGTGGGAATGAGGAGATTGTGGAGGTGTATGTTGTGGCTTGCTAGGCAGCACCTTTTGAGTATTGTGTTGTGGATTCTGAGCCAGCACCTCTGAGGAGCTTGCAGTGGGAGCTGAAAACTTATTGAAGTGCACTGTATGATAAAAACATGGTGGTTCTAGACACATGGTCTAGTGTATTTTTTCAGCCCAATGAGAACTTGGAATGAACATCACACTGCTCACCCCTTGGTCCTGACACCTGGTGTGTGCCACAGAGATGGAGAATCACCTTGATCCTTCTTTTGTATAGTGGCATGGGTACTTGTCACCAGAGTTATATTTCTGACAGTCCTTCAAAACATAATGGAAAAAAAAAAATACTTTGTTAATCTGGTAAAAAATATAATGAAGATAAAAAGGTAAATAATATAAGAAACAAAAAAGCTCAAAATCACATATTTTCTTCTATTTGAATACCTTTGGTGTAATCCACTAAAGAGAGATCTTTCTCCTTGCTCTTGTCATCATGATCCTGACAAATAGAATTTGGGCCAGATATATTCACATTTATTATTGTCTGAGAAGAGTCATTTAGTTTTACTTGCTCACAAAGAACAAGTTCTATGCTTTAATCCCAATTATAAATTAATAGAATATACTAAACTGTATTTATATAGAATGTAAAGGCCACATTGTGAAAAAAACTAATTTCGGAATTTCAGCTGCCTAACAAATAGTTTAGGACTTAGCCAAGCACCAAGGGAATACAAAGTGACCCTTCTTACAGAGGAAGAAGTTATTAATTGCATAACCATGATACAGTCTATATAATACTTAAAGATAGTGTTTGGTTATAAAAGAAGGCAGGTTTACAAATTCCAGTAGTATTACAGGAAAGTAAATCTTTGGGGCTGCATTGGACCTGAGACTAAATCCATGAAACTACTCTGAATGTATTTCACATTTTTAACTAATCTGGGCAAGATGAAAACAATTTTTGGAGACTATGTAAGCACCAGATGAATATTAATGTATTTTCACTCATATTTGGGAATTTTTCAGCTGGAAAACTTCCAGTTGTAATGTTCCAAATGCTAAAAAGAAAGCAGTGGTCATTTAGTGCTATTTATATTTGCAGGTGCAGGTAGTAAAAAATCTTGTTTTGTTTAAGTAAAATTTGATGTTTGACATTTCTTATGTCTGATATGGGCACAATAGAAAAATCAAAATGATTTTCATTTTTGGTTTTGTTTTACTGTGTTTTTAGGTGAAAAATGAAGTTTTTGCTGTTTTGGTTTTTTGTATAGAAACCTGGCAGTACTTTAAGATAGGTGACGGTGTTTGCATAGTGTGACAATTTGTTTAGTACACAAAATTAGGATGCCAGCTGTGAATATAAAGCAATATGTTGAAAACCCTTTAAAGAAATGCAGAACAGTGCTTTTCATCTCAGACTGCTCCAGTAATTGGGAAAAGATTCCTTTGTATTCCTTGTATTTTAACTGAGATAGCAATTACTCTTCTCCGAAATTAAACATTCTATGTCCAAATGATCCTTGGCAAAATAATTTGTCTCCTTAAAATATTTTATTCTAGAAAAAAATAATAAATCAACTGAGCAAATACATTTAAACAATGTCAAAAAATTAATAACATTTTCAGTTCTATTACATTTTTTAAAATTTCATATAGATTTGAATGCTCAGTACCTTTGAATTTTTTTTCATAAATATTGAGCCTAAGCAGTTACTTTATCCTTTGTCTTATGTTATTTTGAGCATTGATTAAGTAAATACTTCAACCAAATAATGATAATGTAAACTTTTGTACATTGCCATACTGGATTTTTTAAGTATATAAACTTCCTTTTGCCCTCAAAATTGACACCATTTTATTGTGCTATGAAAAAATTTGATGAAACAAGCATCAGAAAATGAAAGTATAGCATTTTTTACTAATACTGCTGTTGGTACAAAACTACCAAAAAACCGTATCATAATTTGTAACAAATCATAGAATCACAGTATAGTTGGGGCTGAAAGGAACATCGGGAGGTCATCTGGTCCAAAACCCTGTTCAAGCAGGGTTATCTACAGCTTTTTGCCCCAGACCTGGTTCAGAAAAAAGAAAAGGAAGAAACAGCCACAAAACTTCACAGAACCCATTTCCTTCTTTCTCAATGCAAAATGCTATTTGTTTGTGCTTTTCTTCTCCTTTTTTTTTTTTTTTTTGTCTTTATATCTTTGGACGCAAGATGAAATTTTTATGAAACTAGAAGCAAGAGTTCAGCTATTTCAAACAAAAAGAAGGGATAATTTGTTTGTTTTTTTAAAACTGGTAAATTATTTAAATTTTCAATATAGAGGTAAACGTCATAGTTTTTTACCTCCTCTGAATTTGCTCCAGATTTGTAGCCCTCCAGATGCAGACTTTTTTTGTTGGCACCGTCTGCATTAGCTGAAAGAGCAAAAATTTATATTTTACTCATGCAACTTCCTCAAGAGTAAACTCAGGAATGTCTCTGGGACCAACAGAACCGCTTGAAAAATAAGAAAACTTGAGCTTATTTTAATAGTTGAGCATTGTAGAAATGGATGTCAAGGACTTGATTTATACCATGTAACAGAAGACAATTATTTGAGGTGCCTAAATTGACAGTGAGAGAAATTTATAGAAAGTCCTTAGGCTACTTCTGGAGTCAATGAAGACAGTGCATTATCTTAAGAAAGCAATCAAATTCTTGGGCTAATTTTTTACTTTTTTTTTTTTTTTTTAAATAATTGGCTGAACAGTAAAGGTCCCCTGGGGCTCATTAACCTTGTTTAGGTTAAACTAATCTATACTGAAAATTAGCTTTATGAACAAGGTACATACTATACCTCAGTTAAATACACACAGTCGAGTTAAATAGGTTTGGCTATGTGAATACTATGTATATAATCACAAATTAAATAGGGCCAAGGCCCATTCTCTGGACCCTGTGAAATGGCATAGCGATGTTTATGCACACTTTAATAGACTTTCTCCTACTCCAAAAAAAGACTTGTCTATGCCATCTATTGCAGTGACCTCTAACTCTCAATATCTGTGGAAAACTGACCTGGAAAAACCCGGGAACATGTGATCCCATGAGAGAACAAATCTATGTTACAGGCCATACTAACATTTTACAGCTTAGACACTCACACCTGAGGAGCTGCTCACCATTACAGCACTATACTGATAGCTTCCAGGTCAGATTTTCTAAATAGTACACCCAGGACTGCAGAGGATGCAAATTTTCTTAATGAAAGTCTGTGATTTCCAAGCCTGAAATCTTTTTTTCAATGTATTTCTTTGCAAAACCAGGTTTAGTTCCTCATCTCGAAACATGGAAGTATTTGACATAAGGTGAATAGTGGAGCCCTGAGATAGAGACATACAAACTGAAGTCAACGTCTCTTTATTTTGTCTTTATCTACCACCCTACTGTGAAAATTTGGAAATGATCTTCTAGAAGAATTCATTAACAGTTCTCATTTCGATGGATATTAATTAAGATGTTCCCCTTTTAGCTTTTTTATTATACTGTGATAATTTAATAGGCAGAAAAAATTTGAATAGACAAACAATTTTACAAGGATAATTTCAAATACATGCGCAGGGGTGTCTTTGATACCCTCGGGAATTTGGGTTTGAAATTACATGGAAGTCCTAATTACACGTTTTGAAAGTGAGAATTTTTCTAGTTGCTTCTCTCTGTACTGCAATTTTTGTGAAAATTTGTTGTCCTTTCAGCTATAACTCACTGTGTTTCGAAGTGGATTCCTACATATTCATGAATTTAAATATACCAATTTGAATAAAATTATTTTTATTAAACTATAATAGAAAAAAAGATTCTTACTGTCATAACTCAAAAGCACAGAAGAAAAAAATTATGGGTTGAACAAGGACATAAAGTTTTGAAATAATTTATATTTCCATTCAGTTGTACTAGTAACTGCTATCTACTTTTAATGAATACTGCTCAGTTCTGATGTTTCACTTCCTTCTTGTTAGTAATATATCAGGATTAATGTTTTTTCACCTCAGTGCCTTTAAGAGTACAAAATTGCAGCTCTAATCCCTTCCCCATCCCAAAACACAAAAGTTTATTCTTTTACCACTTATCCCTGTAGTTCAGCCAGTAAGTAACTAAAAAAAAAAAAAAAATCAGTTAAAAATTCTCAGACCTGTCCTCAAACCTTTTGTCATCTAAAATTCTGTTCTGCCCTCTTCCTCTTTCCACCTCTACCTCTTCCTTTTGTCCCATGTTCCTCAGCATGTTAGTTTTCTACCAGTTAATCTACTTCTGCTTTCCTGATTTTGAATACCACACAAGCCAGTGCCCTTCAAACTATTGTGAGGACAGATTCAAGCATTTCTGAATCTCTCATTAAATGATATCTCAAAACATTTTCACTAATTTTTGCTTCTAGAAAAAAGGAAAATACCAAAAATACAAAACTTTGTAGACCAGAGTTCAGTCTCTTAAGAAACTAAGCTCCTTCTGTAACACTCTAGTAGCAGTAGGCAGGAATTAGATACCTAGGAACCTGGAGTCCTTGGTATGATACCCAGTAAACCCACATTTTTAGTACTCATTGCAATTACCTAGTTAATGAACTATATATTTAGACTGTAAATTGTGATGTTATAGAAGTTTTCATTACCTCAGTGTACAAATATTACCTCCCTTGAGACTTCTGGCAATCAATTTTAGTTTCTCTTCAAAACACAATTTTAGGGAACCTTTTATTCCTCATTTTATGGACTGTGGAGATTTAGATGAAGAAAGGAGCAGGAAAGAGGAAACTTCGTGTGTTAATTACTTGCTGTTAGTTGATAAGTCATGAAGGTTAAAAAATTATTTGCTGAATTGCAATATTTACTCTTATCTTTGCCATTATTTCAGTATATTTGTACACTTCAAAACAGCCATTACAAGATGAAACCAAGGGATAAGCTGTTGAAGTCCTCCCAGTCCATTTCAGTTGAAATTTTTTCTCATAGTACACAATCTGTGTGGTCAGAAACGTTTACAGAAACTTACCTCTTCGGAGTGGCTTATTCTTAATCTTAAGTAATCTTAACTTTTTAAATATTACTTAAAAGAGAAAATACTAATTTGTTTTTCTCTAAATATGTAAAACTATTTGTATGTCTATCTCTGTCCATGGTGCCTTTGATAACTGATTTTAAAAATTAATTAAAATTTTTCATGACTGGATTCAGCAAGGATACAGTTCTGATCTTTTAGATTTAATAATAACAGAAACTAAGAAATATTACATGTTGTGAAGAGAAACACGTGTAAAAAATTTGAATAAACCATTGAATTTGCAAAATGCTTCTTAAGATATGAGATGATATTATTTCAAGATTCCAAGTAATTAAAAAAAAAAAACACACAAAAAAAAAAACCAAAAAAAACCACAAAAAAAAACAAAAAAAACACCCCAACAAATAAACTCTCAACCCCCTGGCAAAAAATGCAATTCCAAAAGAAATCCACAACCCAAACAAAAATAAAATCAAAAAATAATTCAGAAAAATTACCATAGACATGATAATAGTCATGGAGGATAAAACTATTTATATGAAGATGATATATGAGCTAACAAAGACAGCCCTTCTAGCATGTACTACAAAACCAGAATTTATCTGCCTAACACTAATAATAAGCACATCTGTATATGTCATGTACAGAAGAATTCCTTTACACTACGTGAAGAGACAAAGTTACTTTAGGGATGTATGTATTAGAAATATAAACTGCAATGGAATTTGAAGAGTCTTTGTCATGTTTTTGTTCCACACACTGGGCATTGAAGCAGCCCTCATGGAACTTCAGAACATCCATAGAACATCCCCTAAAAGCAGGCTAAAGAACACCCCAAAGCTTTGGAGGAAAAGGCAGGTTATGAGATGTTTTAAATGACCACTGGAATAATTCCTTATGAGAAACAGCAGAGGTTCTGTGATCAAACTGGATCCACCAACACACAATGGACTGTAGGTACCGTAGTCATCTGCTCCAAATGTGTCCATCATCTTTTAACTCCACAGGATCAAATGAAAACCTCATATGAAACATTTAATTCTTTTAAGTTAAAAAAAAAGTTACATTTATTATGGTTATTTTTTTGTGTGTGTTTTTCAGTTTTGCTTCTGAAAAGTGCACTGGGTGCACTAGGTAAGGATTTGTTTGTCATTATCATTACCTGTAAACAAATGACACCTTAAATCCTACTTGAGCTGTAATTTCTTTGATGGCTATAAATGCTCCAAGGTAGAGTAGAACAAAGTATGACACTGGGTATGTTACAGTTTCTTGTCCAGTGATTTATAACAGCCATACAAAATGAAGTTTATACCCCATGAATTCCAACATATGTTTATCTCCCGAAACTCATTTAGTTTCTATGACATGCCAAAACAATTCATCACTTCTACTGTGCTACATTAAAAGTGGAATTTATTGTTCATTTCTTTTCTCTTTTGCAGACAATGCAACAAGCTCCAAAGATCAATTGAAGCATGAGACACTTAGAGCTTTGAAATACAAGAACCTTGGAAATAATATTGATGCATGTAAAATAATAATGGAAAATAATAAATAAAAACAATGCTGAAATCCTTGAAAATTTATTAAGCAAAGATTGCAAGGTGACTGATTCAAATTCAATTTCTGTTCCTTAAAATTAACTTCGCATAGCTAAGAAAACAATGTATAGAGGACGGGAAAAGTGGAAATGTCAGCCATGATCTGGCTGTAATACATAACGGAATGTGCTGTATAGATAGTATACTCAAAATAGCACAGAAGTAATGATGCAGTGGTAAAGCACCCTGACTTGTAATTCTAGTTGAGGCACTTTGGTGATGTTATTTGGGAACTGTACTATCTTTTGTAACCACGGGTCTTATGATTTAGCCCATGCACAGCTAACTAAAGGATTACTTATGGTGGACTGTGGTGACTTTACATTCTGAAGCACTTTTCATGTGCTTTTCACACAAACTATTATTTTTTCCAAGTAGTAAATTCTGTACTTACAGAAGACTATTAAAAAAGAACCCAAACAACAGACAGCTGTTCAACTACATGGCAATACAAATGAACGAAAAAATTCTGGAAAATAAAATAATTACATGTAATAACATTTCAACAGAACATCTTCCTAACTTCCAGCTAATAGTAGTTCAGAAACCTTTGGAGCAAAGAATGGTGTGCTCTCATCATAACCTTAGGTATATTTTATTTTCATGAATGGTTTCCAATGGTTTTAAACTGCTGTAACTTTCTTTCTTCAAGGATTTTCATATTTTAATTGTGTATTTTGTGAAGAATCTGCTTTCTTTTTTCATCTTGAATTTGGTCAGCTCTTGTTCATTGAAAAACAAATTTCATCTTTTGAAAAAGCAAACACTGTTTCCTATTTCTCATGTTTCTTTCTTTGCCCCTGCTAATCATTTCTTTTCCAAACTCAAGCGTGTTAATTTCTCCTAATACAGAAGTCAGGTCTCAATTATCCTTGACATTTTTAAAAGTTTTTCTATTTCTGTCTTTTTTGTGTCAGAAGTACTCTCCACCGTATTCAGGGATTTTTTAACCCTGCAGAAGTTTAACAATCCATATATGAAAAGAATGGCACATAAAATAGCTAAAGACTGTGTTGCAGTACAAACATCCAGGCAGATTTAAAGGCATAAAGTGTAATATTAGCTTTGATAATTTGTGACCATCTCCTACAAATATACTTTCTAAAAGCTTTTTCTATTCTATTAAAACAAAACAAACCAAATTATTTCCTTCTGTGCATTTTTTATTTTGGCATTTGGTCAAAATATTTGAGAAGTACATTATCCTATTACTTTGTCCTAATACATGAGTCAATCAAACCTCTCCTGCAATTTTATGTGTTTATTGTGCTAATTGTCAGCTTTTTGATACGGTGTGGTAGAAGAAATATTGTTCTTGCATTATCTCTTATGGCAGCTGACATTCTAGGTAGTGCACATTTCTGAATGTCTTGGTTAGAAAACACAGGTATCTGCTAGGGAGGGAAGGACCTCCTTTTGGAATGGAGAATTCAAACCCCCTCCCTCTGAATTATTAAAACTTTGATATTAAGTCGGGTCTCAGGCAAGGATATGAGGATAGGAATAACAGCTCTTTACTAGTATGTATAACAAGGCAAACAAACAACAACTACAGCGTTAATGATAAACAAAACCCGGAACCTCGAGGGGCTTTTGTTTCATAAAGCCCGGGGCAGTCTGGTCTCGGTGCAGGGCTCTGAGAGCACCAAGCTGGAACAGTGGAAAATCCCGGGCTGGTGGATGGGATGTACCAGAAGCTCCGCGGTGGTAGCTGGAAGGGCAGGGATGTCCTGGCAGGGCCGGGCAGTGCAAGGACACAGCGTATCCAAAGCGGTGCCGAAGGAAAGCGGCGGCGATGGGACAGGGCCGGCCCAGCCCAGCAGGGCAGGAGGAGAGCTCAGAGTTCCTGGGCACACGAGGAGATGATGGTAGATTTCCTCAGGACCGGACCCGGTGATGGCAGTGAGAAAACTCCCGAAGCAAGAGCAGCCTGATCATTCTCTCTCTGATGCTGAGAGAAAGAGAGCGAAGCTGCCCCCACCCGTCTTTTTCCTGCCCAAAACCTCGTGGTATCTCTTTTTTCCCTAGGGGAAGAAAACTCTCAGAGACCACAAAAGGGTGTAGCCCAGTGCTGCACTTTCCTTTGGCCATTTCTTTTGTTCTGATCAAGCACCCATAAGCACCCAGTAATTAGTCTCCTAGCGACTTTATGGGGAAAAATTCTCTAAGGAAAAAACCCCAAATCTAACCCCCAACACTGACTTTGAATTAAGCTTATTATCCTAAATTGGTCCTAGATGACAATGTACTTTTAGCTATAAATAGAATAATTTCAGTTTCATTTCTTCTGTTCAACACAGAATATATTCTAATCTATACTGATATAGAATATCAATGTATTGATTAATATATCATATCAATCTGACCTCTCAAGAGAAGGGAAACCTTATCTCAAAGCCTTGGCTCAGGCAAGATGAAGAGCTTTACCTAGAAGCAGACCTGGTTTGAAGATATTCGAAAAAGAGAAAGAATTATAGAATGGTTTGTGTTGGAAGGAACCTTAAAGATCATGTAGCCCAACCTCTCTGCTATGGGTGTCTTTCACTACATCAGATTGTGAAAATCCCCATCCAACTTGACCTTAAATATTTCCAGTGGTGAGGTATCACAACTTCTCTTGGCAACTTGTTCCAGGGTCTCCCCATGCTCAGAGTGAAGAAATTCTTCCTAGTACTTTCTACCGTTTTCAGTTTAAAGTCATTCCTCCCTGTCCTGTTCTTGAAGGTCCTTTTAAAAGTCACCCTTAATCTGTCTTGTACACTTGCTTTGGCTGCCAGAAATCTGCAATAAGGATACTAGAAGAGCCTACTCCTCCAGGCTGAACAACCTGGAAGCTCTTTCAACCTGTCCTCATGGGAGATATGCTCCAGTCCTCTCACCATGAGTCTGGTTATTTTCTGACCATGGCTGTGCCTTGGACACTCTCCAACAGGTCCATATATTGTACTGCGGACCTTAGGGCTGGATGCAATTTAGTTCTTTCATTGTAAATGAATACAATATTCAAGTGTTTATTAACGGGGTAGTGGTAAGTTAAAAATATAAAGTAGAAGCAGCCCAACAAACATTTTAGGTTGAATTTATTACAAAACCAACAAGTAGTCATAAAAACAAAGCTAACTGTACTGATGTAAATACTTAAGTTATTGTAATTTGCGTCAAAAAAACATAGATTCCTATTTAAAAAAATAAGGCTTTTAATTTTTCTCTTATTTTTATCACTTCATGTTTTCTATACTACAAAAATAAATTTTCATGCTTTGATTCCACTGACATATTATCTGTGCTTTATTCTTCTTGGACAGAAGATACAGTTATAGGTTCTGTGCCACTAAGAGCACTTTGCCATATTTACTACAATGTAATTAAAAGTAAGTTAGGACAAGTAAATAAAATCATGTAATGTAAACATCAACAGTCCACTACACTTTTAAAAAATTAATTATTATTTTAAAATATTTCGCTTATGATTAATTAACCAATTTCCTTAGAATAAAATATGAACATGCATTTATTTCACAGTATACTCTAAGAACTTGTCTGTCTGAATAAAAATACACAAGTGAAGCCAGACAGTATTTACTTACCTCTTTGCCATGAACTCAAAAGGCTTAAGGATAATCAAAGCCTTTCTGAACATGCTCTTCCTGCAAGGGCATCTTATTGCTTTTTAAACTTCAAAAATACTGCTTTCAATCCATCGTATTAATTAGACTTTTAGAACAGAATTTGAAATGTTCTCATGCAAAGACAGGAGTCCCAAAGACTAAGATGTCAGAAATATTTTGAATTAACTGCAAAAGTACTGATATCAAGAAAAGAAGAAATTTTATGCCAGTGTCATTACAGGAAGAGCTGCAAATGTGCTTACTTGAAGAAATATTGAACATCTTTGATGGGAATCTTCAGGTCAAGATTACATGAAAACTATATCAAACAGATGTGCAAGAGAGAAGTGCAAACACAAAACTTATGACAGATGTAAGCATGTTGAGCTGTGCATAGCTGATAAGTTAAGGATTCAGGAGCAAAAACTTTGACATGAAAAGGTATAAAACTACTTAAACCTAAAAAAGAACACAAAGGAGCCTGCAGCTCAGAAACAATGAACATCAGGTCATCTCAAATAGCAACAGAGTCCAATCAACTTACCATCAAGAGTCTGGTCAGCTTCTAAGGTGTCTTTTAAGAGATGGTGATAATATAAAAATATTAAGGCTCAGCTTTAGAAGTTGTTAGTCTTAGCTTTCTATTATGAAGCTTTATCCAGTAGATAATGCCTTGAATTTTTGTGTTTAGCTAAAGTAAATATGCTAGACAAAGCTTGATGCCCCAGAGAAGACACTATCAAAACAAATTTTGCACATCATATTAAATATTCATTAATCTGTTAAAAGTATTTTATTAAGCATAAAATAATTTTAAACTGGGAACCAAGTATCCTTTGTTCTTACCAGGTTTTTAAACAAGCATCATTTGTCCAAAGTCTTTCTCTTTCCCCTACTACTTGGATTCTTTTTCAAAACAAAGTGGGAGAAAAAAATAATTAAAAATACCAAAAATTCCAGGTATTGTGGGGAGAGAAAAACAGTGGTATTTGGGGTTCAAGCTGATTATTGCAGGCCAGCAATAGCACAGCAGACAGAAAGCCACATTAATGAGATATTGGGTCAAAGTTAACATGCTCTGCAGGGAAACATCATAAATATGTATAATTAAATATATAAATATTTTGAAAACTCTTATCAGAATTAGAGATGTGAATGCCTCTTTCATTGTTTCCATTGACTCAGTATGACTACAGGATCTATCTGTGCAAGCCAAATTCTGAAAGGCGAGGAAATTCTGAAAGGTGAAGTCTTTATAGGTTAAATATTGTGGACTAGTAAAAAATTTACCCAGAAAGAAAGGAGAAGCATATAGTTAATTTCATGCAACACAATACAATTCTCCTCTTGAATTCCTTTCAGATTTGACGTATAAAATGTATTGTATGCAAAGGAGTGAAAAGTGGCTCTATCTGGAGTTAGAACAGAAAATTTTAATCAGGAGCCTCAGCTGAGTTGTTCCTGAAATTAGGTGAGATAAATATAACACGTCTTTGACATACATTGAGGAGTACACATAGAAATGCCAATGAGATCACGCCTTTTATTTCTGATCTTAAAACTGTAATATAATGATAGCATATCTGCTACTTTTATTATTTTAGAAGGAGCACGGTTGATTTTTTTCATTTGGAATTTTTCACTAATCTCAATTTAAAACACACCCAAGAACTTAAACCAGTCTTTTGACATGTTGAAAACTACATCCTTTTCCAAAAATCTTAATTTATTGATTTTTTTTCAGAAGTGAATGGAAAATCAGCAATTTGGTTTAATCCTACTGCTTATCAGATGAGATTAAATCACGTGTAGACTCTGAACATCATTAAAGTCAAAATGATCTTAGACTTAACCTATATAAATTCTTAGGATCAAACCATCTTAACCTTAACAGTAGTGGTTATATAAAAGAAGAAAAAAGCAATTGTATCAGTACAACCAATTTGTTATAAAGAATACTTGACTGCATCAAATCAGATTAAAAAATCTGCTGAGCTGACTGTGCACCATAGGAAAGCAAACTTGCCATTTTTAAAACAATTAACTAATCTACCATTAATAGTATAGTATGCAAAACAAATGCAAATACTTTTAATTTAAGTATATACTTTTAAAGGTAGACTTTTTTTTGCTAAATTTTTGCAGTGCCGTGGCATTCTGGAACAGATGCTATTGTTTACTGATGATAGTAAAAAACCCATACAATGTCAAGGACACATTAACTATATAAATATTGTATATTAATACTGCTAATAGAAGGTAAAAATGCTCATAAGTTAAACAGCAATACATCCAGAAAGCTCATTAAAATAAAATACCATTTGTATTGAATCCAATTGTTTATTTTATGTCAAGGTTTGGATCTCCCGAGAAATGAGGGCAAACGGACCTTCGTGTGATAAGAGCATTCTAAATCACAAGGCATTAGGTGAGAAAAGAGAAGAGATAGGTATAAAACACCTGTGACTCAATTCAGTTGTCTAAACATAGATGTCTCAATCAGTTTGAGATTTCCAGGCTGGGTGGAACACAGATGGCTTCAATGTACTACTTCAAGAAGACTGTGGTGTCTCACAGGTATTGTGTTTTATTTTTCAGATTCATACAAATGTTTACACACTCTGGCATGTTATAGTAGCATCTTTGACTCATATATAGATAGAGTTGCAAAAGACAGTCGAAAATCCTAGCAATGCCCTATGCAACGTAATTTGGAGAATATGTATGTCATTTTGACTTTAAGGATGTTCAAAGTTTACATGTGACTTAATCTCATTTGACAAGTAGTAGGATCAAACCAAGTTGCTGATTTTCCGTTTACACTTGAAAAAAAAAAAACCTAGAAAACAATAGATTAAGATTTTTGGACCGGAATGTAGAAGATTTCAGCATATCAAAAGGTAATGTTCAAATAAGTCACTATGGTTTTTTATACTATTTGAGACGACCTAAGGTCACAGATCTTTTCTTGCAAGTTTCCAGATAGTTCTTAGGTCACATATGTCAGCTCCATATTCTAGAAAACATTAAGGTGCATCAAACTGGATGCCAGCCCATAGTAAACCATATTCCTCCCTATATTTCTGAGGTGCAACTTGGAGCAAATTAGTCCAATTTGAAGTGTTCTCCAAATCAGTTTTTTATAGTCCTTAATTTTTCCTAGGAAGTCTTTCAAAAAAAAAAAAAAAAGAAGGAACAGATTTCCTTCTTTCCTGTGCTTTCAAAGTAATGATATCCTGTGGTTTCAAATTACTTATACCCTAGAGCTGGAGTATATCTGTTATCAAATTCATTTCATACCATTACAAAATGCAGTACTAAAATGCAGAAAAGGAAACTGAAGAGTATACTTCTTGTGAGAAGATATAAAGATAACTAAACCATATTCCTGTGCCTGATGACATTATTACAGCCTCACTTTAGTACTGATGAGGAATATTTTACAGAAGGACACGAAACAGGATGTATATCCCTATAGAAGAAACAGCATGGTCAGGGTTTATGGGCAGTTCCTTGAGACCTTCCAAAGTCATTCATGCAAACTCCTTAAAATAATATGTTAATTCCTTGAATTCACATCTCAGATTTCAAGTGATACTTACTTACCAAAAATAAAACAAAGATGGAAAAATGGCTACATTTAAAAATACCAGCAAAATTTTATTCCCTGTCTGTCCTTCCTGTTAATCTTTTCTTTCATTCACTTTTATTTCACCTCCAAAAACATAATAATATTGTATAATATTATGTATAATGTTTATAATGTTGCAATTATTCAAGAGAATAATACTAACTTAGCATTTACATGAGAAAAAAATATAGAGACGGGTAAATTAGGTGCATTTTTTGGTTTCATTTTTTTTTATATATTCTAAAAAAAGCTTAATTGCGTTTTTAGCAACAAAAAGGAGAAACTTGGATATGAATTTAACTTTTTCTGTTAAATACTGGAAAAAAAAGTTTATTGAAGTTTATAAAACTAAGTTCTATTGGTCTCACAATAACTAAACTTGTGTTTTTAAATTTCACTTGGCTGTGATTTCATAAGGATTCAAAATGAAATGTGATTTTAATCTAATACAACTATATTTTATGAAGTATCCCAGATGAAATTATGTTTATTTAATTTTTGAAGCTTAATAGGAGGGGGAATAATCTTATGGTTACATATAATAAAGTTTTATAGATGATGAAGGATTTGACTTCTTTGCAACTATCATGCTATTTTTGCTTGTCTGTGCAATAAAATAGGTAAGCCTATGACTAAAATTAAGATTTCTATACAACAGATCATATCATTTTATTATTTTAAGTACGCTTTCATATAGATATTTTGTGTCTGCATGCCATATTTCAGAAATAAACACCCTGATACTACTTTAGAATCCTGTATAATATATATTTATTGCACCCCATAATGAAAAAGTGTTTCCCTCCCTGCTGCTTTTTTCACCTTTGTTAAGTTTTACAAAGTGATTTTAAAAAGCACAATAATGCAAGATACCTACTTTATGTTACCATGGATTACTGGCTCAGGAGCTAGTAAATGGTCAGGAGATGGTAAGTATCATAACAGGATATTCCTGAGTGTAGTCATTTATGATTCAAAGGCCCTACTGGTCAACCCTTGGTTAACCATATGATATAACTAGATATTGTAGTCCTTTGAAACCCCTGATAGGTCTTGTGAAACCACTTAGCTAAGCACTATAAAACAATTTTCAGTGAAGCTTGCAACAGAAGCCTAGTGTGTAATAGATGTCACCAATGGATATTGATTGGACAAGTTCAATATTGTAAACAAGCATTAAGTTTTGTTTATGTTCTGGGGAATAAGATTTATTCTTGCTACACATTCAAAGTTGATGACACCTACATATAAGCAGCCCTAGGTCAGCAGCAGAGTTTAGTGTACCTGGATGACCTAAAAGCCTGATACTAGGGTAGAAATCCAGAGGTGTTGGTCCTGGCACCCAGCTCTCAGATCAGGACTTTGGTCCACTGTAAGTTCACCAGTCCCACAGGAATGTCATGGACATTCCCAGGTATTTTAGATGTTACTGAGGGCCTAAAGAGTAACTGAACCAAAGTCTTAAATTACAGAAGAGAAGTAATATCCACAATAGGAGATGTAAGAGATTTAAAATATGAGAAAGAAAGGAAAAATGTGGAGAACCATGGGTAAAATAAGGGCTGTATTCAGATCACTATTCAGGTACTTCCTTTTCAATGCTTACCATGCAGATGTCTAAACATGAGCTATGTTACTAAGCTCACACAACAGTCAGTGAAGATCCTGTTCATTGGGTTAATGAAAGTGTGGGAAGCTGAATATTCAGCTAAAGCAGAAAATGCATCTGCTCAGTGGAATAACTGTAGGTTCCTTTAAATACGAACAGGATTTATTTTCTCCTTATTACTGCTTCTTTTTTTTAGATATTATAGAGTGGAGGTGGGGACATTAATGTTTTGTAAATGGAATCAGCAGGAAGATTTTTTTTTTATACAACTGAGTTTTGGCTTTAGTTCACATGTAGATATCTATATTTATATACCTACATTTAGGTGCTAATCCTCTCATTATGTCAAACTAGAATACAGAAGATGTGGTAATTTACCATGTGACTTAAATAAATAGTTCTGAAAGAAAGGATGACAAACACACAAAGTTAAAACTGTCACCCTCTTTTACATTTCCTTTCTTAATTCCATTCCTCTGTCAATATTTTCAATATTCCATACAACAATCTAAAAACAGATTCCTTGCTTATATCGCAACATATTGTAGGGTAAAGTAAGCATGTGTTTCAATGTTGTTTACAATTTTATATCAAATACAAAATAAATACTTTGGATTTTTTTTCAGTAGTTACACAAACTCATGAACAAGGAAATTGGAGCATGGAATCTCTAAATAATTTAATAGCCTGTCTGAACTTCCAGAGTATAAGAAAGAGAGCAATGCTGTGGAGTTCTCTCCTTACCAATAAAATCTTACAGTACTATGGCTAATTGTCTGATAATAGCTTAAATGTTCTTTGAGAGATTAGTTAGATAGTCATGCATACCAGAAGGCAGGTGAATCAGCAAAGTATTTAACACCTTTTAAAATTAAAGACCTTGCCAACTCCTTATCAGTTCAAATATAATTACCTTGATTTACATTAAGAAGAAAGACAAGTAGTTCTGTTTCAAGTTTGCACAAAGGTTGTAAAAGTGCCTTTTAAATTCGCTATTGATACTTTTGAGACTATATCTGTTTGATATTTTTTTCAGAGAGTTATTTGAATTTTTAACAATTGAAGGGTAGTAGCATCTCACCATCTTTGCGCAACAGCCAATAGCACAGTTGACAACATATGAATAAGACTCATCAGATCAGCCTGGTTAAACTCTCGTTTAGGGTCTCTTTTATATTCTTTGGCACCTACAATTATTTCATAAAATGCCGAGATAATAGTTTTAGTCTTATGAACAAACTAGTCTTAGTAACCCTGAATAAACACCCTGAGAGTAAGGCAAAGATTTGCCGTGCCAACTAACCATAACACACACCTCCATACCAACTAACCACAGCAGTTGTTTCTTGGCCTTTGTGGCCAAGCTCATCTTCAGGGGCTATTGACCAGCATCCCCAGGTCATTTTACCCTGGGCAGCTTTCCAGTCATTCTGCCCAAATTCTGTAGCACTGCATGGAGTTGATGTGAAGAAGTGCAGGACTCAGCATTTGGTGTTATTGAAGCTCATTCTGCTGTCCTTGTCCTACTGTTCCAACCTTACCAGATCCCTCTGCAGAGCCTTCCTGCCCTCCAGCAGATCAACACTTCTGCTCAGCTTGATGTGAATGTTATTATCTGTCTATTAATGGAACCCTAATCTCTGAGTTCATCACACATCAGATTCTCATGGACAACATGGACACATTTAAATATTCAAAATAATGTGTCCAAAAGTGAGGAGCTCAGCTCTTAGGGTGACACAAGAGATATAGCTGACCAAGGTAAAACCAAGCACCGTGAACTAAAATATAAGTCTTATAGTAGGAATGTTCCTAATATTAGAACACAGTGATGAAATTATGTGTGAAAATTTCAGTAGCTCAAGAAGTAGTTAAATGCTAATCTAAGACTACACCTTCACTGTAGTAATTTTGGATAGATACTGAAAGCAGTGCAACTAAAGGTATTCAGGGTTCAGGATAGTTTTACAGCCCAAGTACCTCTTCCACCCCTTTTTCAGGGAGTTTGGTGGGCCATGAAAAAGTCTTTTTTGCTCTGATGTGATGTCCTAGTGATACCTTCCTAGAATGCAGTTATCTCAGCAACAACCTAAGGCATAAGAAAATATTTAAGATTAGACATAGCAAAAGTAATTATGTGTTTCTGAACTAGAGCTAACCACCATTTTTCTCAAGATTCTCAGATACTGCTTGTCTGAAAAAGTCAGATATCACAGTCATGCTGGCCTTTTCAGAAAAGACAAATTATAGGAACAAGCCAGTAATGGTGATCAGAAACAGTCAGGTATTTCCAGGAGGAGAGACAGAGAAATAACACTTGCAGTAATATAGTCATGTAGTGTCTGAGAATCATAGTTCCTATTGATGGCTGATCCTCTGGAAGGCAGCAATGTTCTCAGAATGTTGTGGCTTACCAGACTCATTCTGAGAACAGCAGTTTTAACACAGAGGCTAGGTATAGAGCATCTTATCAAATTCTTAATATATTGTGTGCTTCAAGAGAAAACCGTAGTACACAGAAATATTTCATAAATGGAATAAAAACAGAATATAAAAAGTTTCAAAGCTGCAAAACTGTAATTCTCAGAATATGCCATGAAAATGACACTTAAAATAATAGAAACTACTGTAAGTCTGTGCTTTCCTTCTGGAACAGCATATTTGTCATTTGTTATAGCCTGCTGGTTAGAACAATTGTCCTTTCCTGTAATTGATGATATGTTGACTATGAAACAGAAGAAATAGAACTATCTAACCAAGGATATTATTCATAGTAAAAATTCTGTAAATATATCATAGCATAGCAGCTGATATTGATTGGAAAACAGTGCATGCAATTAAGCTAAGGACCAAATCTCCTACCCTTCTTTGTTCGTAGATAATATTTTATATAGATTCAATTAATGTTCCATGTGGATAATGCTACTGAGTATGGTGATAATTTTGTAAGCCTTGAAAAACACGTTTTGGTTTAAACAGGCCACCTCATTTAACATTATACATTGAGAAGGTGCCTGAATACGTGTCTAATGTCTACCTGGCTTTAGAGTATTTATTTTCATTCAGGAATTTTCTTGGTAGAATTACATCAACTGCTTCACAGAGGGGTAGAAATTATTTTACCCAGATTTTCCACTAAAAAGCTAGGCTTGTTATCTAACCTAGGAACCTTGACTCTTTGTAGGGACAATGGTCAATGAAAGGTTGTAACAGAGGTAAGGACAAGCAACTTCTTTTAAGCAGCTATTTTAATAGTGAGGGAAAATGTTGTCTCCCTGGGTCCAACTTTACTCATTTACTCAGTTTACTCAGTTTATTCAGTTTACTCAGTTTACTCAAAAGTCCATATGCCTAAATTTCAATTATCTGTGTCACAACCTTCTACACATGATATCAAAATATTCCAATCTTGATAGCCCTGCTGTCTTCAACTTTTATGAGTTTGTGTAGAGGACAAACAATCCTTCCAGCTTAAATACTGGAAATATCACACATACTAAGCTTGTGTTCTATGGGCAGTAAAGCAATCCCAGAAAGAAAAAGGAAGAAAAAAGAAAAAGTTTCAATTAATTCCATACGATTATGCACGTCTGTATATAAAAAATCAAATCTAAATTAGTACTGAAATAATGAAATAACCTTAGTAAATAAAATCAAAAAAGAATTACTGAAATGAAGCAACTTTGTAACTGCTCTAGAGAATAAAAACTCTATACCAATAGGGCATGTCTCACTTGAATGCTACCTTTCTGACTGGTAGAAAAAGAAAAATTGTAAAGTTTGTAAGTTTTTCAGACAACTAATAGCAATTAGCATGATTTGCCCCAGGTGGATAAATATACAAAGAAGATTTTTTGTTTATTTTTTATAAATTTGACAAACCTGAAGTACAGAATTTTCAAATCTCAGTATTAATTCAGATTTGTGTGTCTCTAGATGTTTTGCAGCTGGGCTTTGCAGAAGTCACTGGGAAAACAGTTATGTTATGATGCATGAAGTTGTCTTGCAGTTTATTACCTCAGAACAGTGAACTGCAGTGTTGACATGCCTTTTTGTTTATGCAAAGTAAGAAACAAAAATGGAATAAACCAAAAAACAGCCTGCAATTTCAAGTGAGGGTTCTTTTCAGGATTCTTAGAAAATATTTCACCTGTCTGCATTTTGTTTCTTTTTTTTTTTTTTCATTTGAAGTGACAACACGTACTTTTTCAAATTAGAAGTATAAGGAGTTGGTATCAAAGTGATTCTAGAATTTTACCAAAAAAGCTTCCAACATTTTGGAAATAGCCTTCATTCTTCTTAAATGATGAGCAGAATTCTAATCCTGAAGTATACTAACGAAAATGAGGTTTTTAGTACAATGGCAGACCTTCAGAATACTTTTAGCCTAATCTCTTGCACACTATTACTATAAACCTGTCCAATTTAAGACAGACATTTTCTGGATAATTTTAATTCATTAATAATAACATTGATTCACATTTTTTCTTTGTGCACTCACTGAAAAGGTATTTCGTCATCATGTACCCTTTGACCCATACATACATTTTTAAGTAAACAATAAGGTAAACTATAGCTAAAGTAAAGACTTCAACCTGGCTTTAAATTAGTTATGCATTAAAATATACAAGAAAGTTCTGTGTATCACAATTCACTAATGTTGTGATATGAATATTAAATTTTATGACACTACTATATGCAGACATATTCCATTAGTGCTTCAGGATGCTCAACATTTTCTGTCTTGCTTTCAGGATAGACTATTTTAACATCTTTATTCCTCTAAGAATATCAACCCCGTCCTTCAAACAGACTAAAACTAATGTAGAAAATGTGACACCAGTGTTTATTACAGCTATATTGGTCAGGTATTTTTTTTTTTATTTTTTCCATTGAGAGACAAAACCCCTTTTTATGATTAATGACAGGAGGGTCTGTGTCTCACATATACTTAAAGAGTAACTTTTATTACATATAAAATGCTAGCAGTTTAATCCTGTCTTGAAAAGAACCCTGAAACCATTTTCTGCAGGAAAAAAAAAGTCTAGAAAAAGGATTATACATTTTTGTGCCATGGTATATATGTTTTATTTCTAGGGAGAAACACTATAAGCAAAAAAGAAACAATAATATTATGTAAAATTTAAAATTAGTGTGCATTAACTGGAAAAAAATCCATTAATAAGTGAAGATTGATGTTGCTATATTAGTTGATTTTGAGTTTCTGACGCATGTCTATGTTTCTACAAAGAATTCTTCTTTGTCAAAAATCTTTTAGCCAGGGCCAAACAGTGCCAGAAAGACTATTAAAGCTTAACATGGCGACTAACTCCTGGGTTTTTTTCCCAACCATGGGGGGAAAAAAAAAAAAAAAAAGTAGAAGCAAACTCTAAATCACAACCTGCAGGTCCTTTTTAGTGTTACTGTGCTCTCTCAAAAATGAATGTAGGCATTTTCTTCTTACTTTGTGTAGATTTCATGCTATTTTAAAAAGAATAAGAGCCACTTAGAAATCAAGGTAATTAGCTGTTTTAGTTTGGATGGTCTCAAAGCATTTTGTTTTTCATGTAAATACTTTAAATGCTTGCATGTGAATAATTTAAATTTGTAATTTTTTGTAACAAGTATTATTTTGAAAATTGCCACGGTGTCTCTTTATCCATTGTACTATAATGATGATATAGGTTATTTAACTTAGAGATTAATTATAGAATCCACAGTTTCTGTTAGGTCATTCTAAAATGTCTCTGTTAAAACTCTCCCATTCACTAATATCTTTATTCAGAGTTTTTTATCTTTTTTTTTTTTTTTAATTCTTAAAGAATTTCCACATATTGCCACACGGTTCTCAACTTAATTGACATAAACTTTACTTGTTGCTAATGGTAATATTTTAATGAGCCAGCAGCTTATACTAATACATCTGAAGTAGCTTGGTCACCTTTTCCTGATGACAGTAATACAGTAATTCCCTCAGGGCATACGATGCCTCTCACCGCTGTGTTAATCTAGTAGTTCATCTTCGTGTTCAATGAAATATCCACACAAATAATAAAATGACAAACATGCAATTCAGAACAATACCAGATCCAGAATGTAAAATAAGACTTTTCAAGTCTAGTTGTCTTTGAAAAGAATTTGTCACTTAGAGATTTTTTACTGTTTTAAGAAATAGGATATTCTGTACGTTTTCACAGCTACAAAGAGATGTTGTACTTCTGTGTTAGACAGTCAGTATAAAACTTTAAAGAATGGCAGTTAGATTGATTAGTTGAATCCAGCTCTTGTCAAGGATGCCGCACCTTGTTATTTTGGTTTGGTTTGGTTGGTTGGTTTGTTTTTGTTTTTATTTTTATTTTCTAATGGCACAAAAAGAAAGTAAAAATCTGCCAATTAAATATTGGAGGGGTTTTTTTGTAAGGTGGAAGTTAAAGTATGTGAAAAGTGTGGAAAGGTGTGGTT
>WBMY01003810.1:0-13486 GCA_013397315.1 Donacobius atricapilla | reverse complement strand
TTTTTTTTTTTACAGTAGTGCAATTTGAATATTTAAGCGTTAGAAATATCACTGCTGAAGATATCTAATTCAATAATGTCAACATCTAACACGCATATTTTAACAAAAATAAGAAAAATATTGAATCACATAAAATAATACATACTTCTTGGCATTGTGATAAAGCAGACATTTTTGCACAATAACTAAGAGAAACCAAACGGAAAATGGCATAACTATGGAATTTTATTTTGTTCTTTTGTAGGTAGATTTTTTCTTCAAAACTGTTGCTACATATATAAGAAGTGTTTGCTAAAGGTCAAGGTCTTATTAACGGTAAGCAAGATTTAGACCTCAAATGAGCATTTCATTCTGTGGGACAGAGAAAAATATCACTCTATTCACTGTGATTGCAATCAAAGGTAATTATTCTTCTGATCAGGAAAATGAGATATTTTCACACAAACTTGTACATACATACAAAAACCAAACAAAAGCCCATTAGTTTTTCTAAGAAAATACGTAACTGCAGAGAGATATCTTGTAACTTTGAACTTGGGACTTTTTTTTCTCTTTTTATTTAAAAAATTCCTCAAGTTTGAGATATCCTACAAAATGTTTGGAACTAATATGGCTTTTCAGGTATTTTCTACAAATATATCATCTTGTACTCTGCTGAAGGACAAGAGGAATGCATCATTCTTGAGACGTTAACTGCACAACCAGTAAATCAATCAAACTTTTTTAATTCCAAGAAGGGGTTTTTTTGGTTTTGGGGTTTTGTTTTGTTGTTTTTTTTTTTTTTAATGGAATTTAGTACATTTTACAAAAGCATAAATTCTCAAAATTCTATGCTATGGAAGAAAGGAATGAACTCTAAACATTGCCTTTTAAAAGTCATAAAATGGTCAGTTTCTCTGCTGTGCTTATTCAGATTCAATTCTGTTATGATAGGCCCTCAGAAGAGGAACAGGGGAGAAGCTGAACAAGTATACTTTTAGGGAGCTGAACTTACCACTTCAGTAGCATGGGAGGTGAAGAGGAATAAACTATGTGGGCAGAAAATAAGAAATACTGATCCACATCCCCAGGACCACGTCATATACCATGCCATTCCTTTGGTGAGCAAGAATGACAGCTATCAGCTTGGCTTTACATGGTTTCAGCATAGGTAAATTTCTTAGATGATCTTTAGCTATTATGCTTTTCTGAAAATGTCTGTAATATTTGAGTTACTGCAAGTATGGACTGTAGATATTAACATTTAGAAGTGAATTGGTGTCCACAATGAGATGAGAATGTACTTAACATATAAGTAAGGGTGAATAACCGAGTTTCATGACCAAGCTACCAGTGAAAGAAAATCTGTTGTCCAACAACATCTGAAAAAGCTGTAACTCTGTTGAATAGAAACCTCTTTTTCATGAAATTATAGAAGACCAAATGCAGGCCTTTTGAAAAGGCTAAATGATACATTGCATATATATAAATGCATATGTATATGCAAGCATAAAATGAAAAGTTCAATAAAAGGCAATATGCAGTGATGTGTTGACTTCCACTACCAATTATTTTTATAAATCAATGTATATGCATGGTAGCAGCAACTTGTCTTTTTCTCAGTCTTCATCATTATGATGTCTGAATATTTCTGAGTATTCAAGCAGCTAACAAACATATTCAACTTGGAGACTAAATAACAGTCTTCAGTCAGAGACAGAAATACTCAAGGATGGATTGATTCATATTTACTGCTCATAAAAAAAAGAGAGAGAGAGAGGGAAGAAGAAGAAAAAAGTAATCGTAAAATCCTTTCTGTATGTTTCCATACACCATATAATAACCAACACACATCACTGAAAACAACACCAACAAAACTACTATAGAAGACAGAAGAACAAATATGCACTTACATTTCTTTTACAAGCCAGCCTTATATAACTGGATGCATGTCCAGAGTCTCCTCTATGCTTTCCTGGGCATCTGGGAGGAGAATACCCTCATGGAATTCAAGCAGCACAGAGAGCTGGCTGTTTCTCTTCAACAGGGGTGGAGAGAGAGCAGGTAATGGATTATATGACTCTATTTTAGGTGTGGAGAGTATAACCAGCAGATGAATTTCTTATCATTGTCTTAATTGTGAAGTTTTTGGTCATTTCTAAGAATGACCCTGGCTGCCCTTATGTGTGGGATTTTACATGTGGTCATATTTTCTTGAAAATTTGGTCAGTCCTGTTAATAATGTTGACTGCATTTTCATTTTCTTAGATTTCTGGAAATTGACCTGAAGGGATGGTTCTCAGATCTATTATTTTTTATTTATTTATTTTTGTCTTTAAAAGGTGCTCTATAAATAAGTGCTACTTCGAGAATATTTTACCAGTTGAGGCATTTCTCTTTAATGCCAGACTGACACACCAGCCTCTCTAATACATTCTGTGGCTGCTGAGCTAAACCATCTTGATGATAATGATGCTTTGACCTTGGCAGCCAACCAAATCCAGAATGCATTAACAGCACAGTTCATTAGAGTCTATGTAAAGAAAAAATGTCCTTGCAAAAAATAATCCTTCTTATAGCTTCCAAATTCAGAGGAGTTACCTGTTTGCAAATTTATCTATGCCATTTGTTCAGACATATCAACATAAGCAAAAAAAGACAACAGAAGAGATATCACTATATTGAGTTGAGATATATAAATATATAGTGTGACATATTTTCTTTCTGAATTCCAAGTTCTGTCACTGGATAGCTAGTTTTTAACCTTCGAGTACTTTTCAAATGAAAAACAAACTTTAAAAATGTTCCCCTTTGATTTAAGATGATATTGCAGAAAAAATCAAAATAACAAAGTAACATTTGACATCCTGAAAGGAAAAAAAAAATAAACCATTACAAAGACATATCAAGTTTATATACTTTTCATGAGCTTTCATTCTATCTTTTCAAGTTCCTGCCTCAGTTTATACAACCATAGTTCAAAGGTTTCTGAACTGGATAACCCAAAGAAATTCACCCCTTGTAAAAATCTTTGTATCCAATTTAATACATCTTACAAAAACCACTGCAAAGACTAAATAAGTAGTTTGTCAAGTCTATGAGATTTTCAGATACATTAAAAATGCAAAATGCACAACTTGTTTTCCTCTTTTCTCACAGCAGTATATATACATACTCATACATACGTGCATACTTACATATCAACATGTTTTTTGGTAAGGATCATTCTCCGTTTTCAAGTTTATATTTTTTTCACTGTAGGTCAAAAAAGAGAACAACTTCTATTTACTCTTATGAAGCACATTGTATATTTTATTTCAACATCAGTGGCATTGTAAGCATAGGATGAAACACATAATTACAGAAAGATTACATGTCAGTGCTTTTAAGAGCTCTAAGAATCAGGGGAACACACCCAAATCTGATTCTAGTATCAAAAAAGAACGGGTTTTATACTTTTCCATTATACAGTTACTCTTTAATTATTAAGCCCCCCATTGTTTTAAAGCATGCAACCGTGGAAACTCTGGTATACCCTTATTTGATTGAAACAATCGTTCTCCCCCTTAATAATCACCCAATTCTGTCATATGATTATGCAGGTGCAATTTCACATGATTCGATAGAAGCTAGAAACTTAACATTTTGTTCCCTCCCAGACCTAACTGACCTAGCTCTGAATTTATTGTGCATGCTCCCTTGATTTCAGAATCATTTCAACCCTATGCTGACACCATGACATCTTTCTTAACTGACTTTAACTGAAAAAAAATAAGCATGTACCAGGCTTAGTTTACATCATGTACATTGCCTTTTCCAGGGAATGGTGTAAGCGCAGGAAAGGATGATACCAGGATTGTAGGATGAATTTCTGAATGCCCTTGGCTGGTTGACAGAACAAAGGCAGGGAGTACATACACCTCTGTCAGTACCTTGCTAGATGAAGCTATAAAGATTAGCATTTATTCAAGGATCTCTTTACCATGCTTCTTTGCATAAGATTCTTGTCCATAAGATAATCATTTTTTGGGATGATCGCTAATTAGTTTAAAGGTTGTGTTGTTTGTGTGTTTGTTTGGTTTTATTCTTTTAAGTTGTGTGTGTCCTTAATTACATATGTTTGACCTCAAATGACAGAAGAATGATAATTTTAATCTTAGTCAGTAATAAAATAAGACTGACGCTATTAAGGAATAATGAATATTTTTGCCTTCTATTGCTTAATGGGGTTTTTTATGCTTGGTTCCCTGTTGAAATAACACATTTTTTCACTGTTTTAAAATTATAAACAAAACTAAATTGAGTGAAGTTTTAGTATTTTTACTTCATTGACATTTGAACTACCTTCACTGTCCTTAAATCCTGTCAAAGTTTTTTACTGGACAGGACAGGGTGCATAGGTTTTCCTGTAATGGAGAATGGACTGTTGCAAGTCTATACATATCACAAAATATTCCAGAAGTATTTTTTTCCTGTTTCAAGAAGACAAATTTCAATGTGGAAGGCGGGTTAAAGATTCCCAATTTTATATGTAATTAAATATGCATTGGGAGAGAGATACAATGTGTATGAGAGTGTGTGTGTGTGTGCGCACGCAGTAAGTACCAGGTTGTGATGGTAACAGCAGCTCATAATTAGACAGCATTATCTGTCCTACAAATGCATGTACTTTTGAAGTAGTTTTCTCAAAAAACCTTTTTCAGCACTTGGACAAGATAATGACAACTTCTTTCTGAACCAGAAAAGGGAAGGATGCTGTGTATCTAAGTGCATGGACAGCACCAGTCCAAATTACAGACAAGAAAGGATTCAAACTCTTTGTTAAAGTTCTTAGTTACAACTGTAAAATAAAAGAAAAAAAATATTAATGGAAGCATTTTAAATTCAGTTGACCTTTTCCATGTTTCTTTTTTGTTAAAGGAATCTTCAATAGGCAGGAGACACACAAAAAAGCTCAGCTATTTTCTGAGAAAAGTAATAAAGAAAAAAAAGTCATGCTTCCAGAATTCATTTGCATGTATCAATGTTTTTGGATGCTAAGCAGAAGACAAATGGTGCAGACTGAATTAATGCCTTCTGCTGATTAATATCCCATCTTATCAAAATGGGCAAAAACTTTCCCTTCGGACCAGCAGCCTTTACTAACACTTTATGATTATAAAATTGAGCTGATGCAAGGATTATCCTTAAAAGTAGTACCGACTTTGATATGGGGTATATTGTCTCCTTCCACATAGGGGTGTTACATCTGATTTGTAAAATTAATATCTGCAAAACTCTTATAAGATCACTTATTAATCATGAGGCATATGTTGAGGCTAAACATCATAGAAATAAAATTGTGAAGGTAAGGAATTCCTTTATGCAAATGAAGATGTCAATCTGATAGTCACACCAAGAAATAATGACTCTTGTCTAAAACAAACCACAAGAGAAAACTCTAAATCTTAGTAAAACTTTAAAAATGTTACTTTAAAACTATGCCTAATAGAATTCAATAGCAAAACACCCACTAAAAAATCTTTCTTATCAATTGAACATCATAACATTTTGGACAACTGTACAAATATTTTTGATGCCCTGGAAGCTGTTTACCTGCTTTTGGTTGCCAGTGATATCAAATAAGAAATATGTACAAAGAAAAACTGGTTTACTCATAAAATTTAAATCAAATAAACCATACCAGCTTACCTGACAGGAGTAAATGTCAGGAAGCAAAATGAAAACTGGCAAAAGAAATACATGGGAAAGTGGCAGCACTATGCTGTTTTCCTCCTTAATCTGCCGAGATTTTTCCATGTATGTCTTCTGAGAAATCAGGAGCACCAAGAGGTAAAACCTCTGGGTTATTCAAGAGAAGAAATCTTTTCATCAGATAAAAATGGTAACATGATGTTGTATAGATTACTCGGGACAGTAATCATGCAGTAGTTTTATTGGATCTGAAAGTCCTTTGCATTTATAAACTGTCAGTGTAGCAGACATATTTTTGAGATGCAGAGATTTTTCAGTCTTTTATATTTCAATTGTTTGGAAGGACTACCTGCTAAAATAAGTCAAGGCAAACCTATTTATAGAAATTATTCATTGCACATTTATTTTAGCAAACAGTTAAGATAATATCAAAATTAAATAGGTCAATAAGCTAAATCTCTCTCTCTTCCTCTCTCAGAATTAGAGGAACATTATTGTAATTATTGTAATTTAATTCATATTTCCATCTGCATACAGAATGTCATTATTCAGGTACACAGTAAGTAATTAGTAATGACCTCTCATCTCAGAAAAATCAAGTCACTCCCAGTCAATATTTCTTTACTTTTTTTTATCAGAAACCCAAACATTTGAAGTAGTAGATTTTTTTTTTCCAGTAAACTTAATATGTGTAAATTAGACCAATCATTTTATTCCACAATGAAAGAGAAAAAAAACACACTTCAGTGAGTATTACAGATTTTTTTTTTTTTTTTTTTTTTTTTCNTTTTTTTTTTTTTTTCTGGAGAGTAACTAGTGTTTATTTATTTTACAGCACACTAAGGGAACACAACGAAAGATTTGTCTTTTTGGTTACAATGTTAATGAAGCCTGATTATTAAGGTAAAATACCACAATAAAAAAATGCCAGATTCAGATTATTGTTTTTTCTTTTGCAGTATCAAATGGTGTGACTACCTACAAATGCCCGTGACTTATTCCATGTATTTCTTTACTTACCATGCAGTGTAACTCCAAAGGTTTTTATCTTCTAGCATGGAACTTTTGCAGAAAAGCATAGCGAAAATAAAATATCGTGGGAAATGTGAAAACAATTGGCAAAACTTTTTCGTCTCTCAATGCATTGTGGATACATACAAAAATATTCTGAAAGAGGAAAGGAAGAGAAAAAATAGTATATGAGAATTATTCTGTGTGTTTTTTGTACACGGATAAATTATGCTTTTATGATCAGCCACAATCATGGAGAGATTTGTCATCAGAATACTGAGTTACATTAGAAAATGTCAGGGTTTGGAAGCCAAGTACTTTTATTGTGCTTCCCACATGCAGAAAGGAATAATCTGAGAATTACCTGTAATAACACTTGCATATTTTTTTCAAATTTTCCTGTCCTATGCAAGCCTGCAAAGGAGAATGAAACATTTCCTCTTTTGCAAGCAACACAAATCCACTTCAGCCCCCTTCTTCACAATAGAGTATCTCCATATCAGATTTTCTACTCTCTTGTGCACTGTGAATTTTGAAGTATGTAACATCTGGATATTTGAAGGAAGTAGGAATCCTTGTTTATTCTGGCTTTTTTTTTTTTTTCCTTCATGTCTTCTATAATCCTTAAATTCTTACTATTTATATTGCAACTGTGTCCCAAGGTTAAAGTCAGAATCAATGGTTCCCAATGTTAAGTCTACTGCAGAGCTATGAAAACTCCACTGTGGCTAAAAAGAAATGACTGGACACATTAAGCAAAACTCTATCAGTACAGGAATATTTTAAAAATTGAAAAGGCATCTTTCCCTGTAAACGTCAGAATAAATATGGGAGAGTTATATTTTCAGAAACATTGTTTATTTATAGAAACCTGAGATAGACTGTCATTTATCAGAAAGCAAAATGTTTGAGTATCCATTCCATGGAATTTTTGTAGTTTATATAAATGTATGCATAGGTACACAGATAGAGTTCATATTTCAATTTTAATTTTTTTTTCAAGTTTATTGGTTGGTTTTTTTTTTTTTTGTCCTTTGGCTTTAGGTTTGTTTGTTTGTTTATAAAAGTGATTCTATGTAATACATCATTATGCTTTTCATGCTGATATACTGTCCTACATGACTACACTTTCATCAAAATAATCCCTTTGGTATAAAATAAGATCACAGTATTTCTTACAGAGTAACACTCAGAAATCATAGTAGCTATAGAAACAACCAATTTTCCATCTGACTCAAGTGTGTCAAGCACCATAGTGATTGGGCTAAAACACAAAAAGTATACATGGAAATATATTTTTCTCTAAATGTTGTTCATATTTGGGATCAGTCTAGCCCTCTCAAAAGTTAAATACTAAAAAAACATACATTGCAAAGACTCAAAAATGTACTATCTGCAACAGAAATTGTCAAAAGAATAAAAATTAGATGTATAAATGACTTTTTCTTTGATACAACAAAGAATGAAAAGAAGAAGTTCTAAGATACATATTTATAGATAAGACTCGTAGTAGGTATATTCTCTGAAAATTTCATTCATCAGTGGGCTTGTTTGTGGGAAGGTTTATTTTTAAATAAACAGGTTTACTATGACAAAAGCACAGTTTTTGTTTTTGTTTTTGTTTTTGTTTTTAATCTTATGATATCAGACTCAGACACAAAGTAATTGGAGTAGTCTGATATTTAACATTATGCCAAGGAAGCATTTGTGCAACACTTTTCAATAAAGAGGAAAAAAAAGATTTGCACTGGAATTCCTACACTGATACTGCTACATCTCTGTGTGCAGTGCTAGGGTCTTGCTTATATTTAGAAATTTGTCTTAAGGTTCATTATTTTTTCTATAAACATTTCTCAGAATTCAACTCAGTACTTTTGACTTTTTCATCTTCGAAACATAGCTGCTAAATGGATCCAAAGAAATCCCAAGGAATACTATTTGCTTTCAGAGAACGGAAACACACATCATAAAATCCAGAAACAAACGGACAAAAAAAGGTTTAGACATATTAACTGAAAAGAAATTCATCAAATATTCTTATGTAGGATTCATCTTGCCAACCGAATATGACTAACTTTAGAGCAGAATTAATGTCTTCCTAGGGCAGTATTCTTAATATGCATCACACTAAAAGGAATTTATTTGTCTCTTCTGATTTTAAAGGAATCTTAGAGTGACTAGCTTAGATTTAGACATTAGTTCTGTAGACAATAAAATTCATCTGAGATAATTATATTTGCAGATATCACTTCTACTAAGAGAGTCCTTCAGATAACACTAAAAATGGGAAATATTCCTAGGAAGTACCACGATAAATTTTCCTAAGACTTAAAACATATTCAAGACAACTGGTCTGTGCTTGAGACTGGATAATGCGTCTGTTTTCCTCATCTATCTCTATTCTGAGTAGAGAATGTATTTTCCACAAAAACGTCAATAATTAATATTTCCCAACTATATGCGTTCAATAAGAGCACATTGGCTGAAAAGATAAGAACAAAGAATAATTGCATAAGAATTAATTTTTAATGAGAAGCAGAAGAGTTTGGTTACTTGTAAGACATTTTTTTAAACCCTAATAAGCTGCAGTTCTATAGGTATTGAAGTTGTACTTGGGTTTTTTAGGGGGAAGCTGAAACAGAACACAATGTCTGCAATGCAGACAACATCTGAACTCCTGAGAGTTCAGGAAATCCAGTCTTTATTAGTTTTTCAGAAAAAAAAAATAATCCATGAAGTTATAAGTGAGAAATTTGTGGAGGAAACCATTGCAACATTATGTGGTAAAAAATGAATGCATTAATAATCCAAAGAATTATGATGGTTTTATTTTCTTTTGTTGAATTTTTTAATGCAGTTACTCTGTTGAACTCATTTGGAATTAATTCAAATTCATGTTAGAATAGTTCTGAATGTCATTTGGCCCATGAATGATAATACTGTTTTCTAGCTATTTATTTAAGTCAATGAATTTCATTGTAAGTTAAGAAGATTTTTTTTCTGTTATTTTTCTTGCATTCTTATCTGCTAAAGGAGATTTATTTTTGTACTGTAACATTTCGTCAGCATTTAGTATTCTTCTGAGACTATTGTTTTAGTTAAAGAATGACATTGTCATCAGGGAAGATACTGCACATATTTAAAGCACATGCTACTCCATTAGTTTAAGATTTTTGGCCTGCTAGTGACAGATGGCTTCAGTTAAATAGATATATTCTTTCAGTCAAATGTATATGTGTGTACAGCAGAAAGGAAAAAAACAATAAATATTGCTTCATTAAAAACAAATAAGAAAACTGCAAGTTTCCAGACCAGACAACTGAAAACTAAGATTTTTTTAATTGTTATCTTCAAAAAGAATCCCCAGAAAGTTATGCATAGCTGGGCTATCATTTACCAATAGAGAGAGAGAATCTGACAAAAGCAGGAACAAAGAAAGAACTGTCTCTGGCATGGCAGCTAATTAGAATATGAAGGGAGAGAAGGTGGGGAATGGGCCGGTGAGGAGGTGTGGGTTTGTGGGATCTATGTGTATTTAAACCTGGAGCTTGTCTAGACCAGGTACAGTTTGGAGGAGATACCCCCCCTGTGACTCCCAGATGGAAATAAAACATACCTGCTTTACAATTTCTAATTGTAAAGCCCTTATTCTACGCCTCATGTGGTGACCCAGATGGGACTTCTCTATTGGCTGCAGAAACGCCTGTGGTGGTGAACACCCCAAGGCACATCCTGGATTGTTTTTCCAGAGGGGACTCCATGCCCCAGCTGCTCCTGCAGGGGCAAACAAGGACCTTCCACACATCAGAGAAGGTATGTTTTATTGACTATTAAGGGGGGCGCCCAAGGTAAGCCTATAAGGCACTGGAGACGTCTGCCCATGGCTAGGTATTTGTCGGAGACGTCTGACATAGTATGCTGGAAAGGTATTTGGAAAAGCCGGCAAAGGGGGTTTCTGTTGACCACACTGGGTGGCTGCTAGCAGATTTAGGGGTAATCTGAGCAGAAACCGAGGTGTTGCCAGTAAATATTTTGTATAAATTGTGTTTGTTCTAGATTTTGTTAATGAGTGGTGAAAAAGGCCTTTATGTAAGATGATGATTTATGTAAGGTGATTTATGTGAGATGAAAAGACAGTGATATATGTTGTGTGGGATGTGTGGTTCTGATGCAGTGCCTTTTGAAGGAATTTTTGGAATTTTTGTAGTAGCTGTAACCGTTTGTGTGGAAACACTCCCCTTTTGTGACAACTAACTATAATTGAGTTACTGTTATTATATTTGTGTGATTGTGTGATTGCTATAGCATGAGCGCACAGGAGAGTGTGCAGCATTTGAGCATGCTGTGCCTGAGCATGTGGTGATTATTGTGTGTGTTTTAGTGAGTGTTTTAACTGTGGCTAGACAAGTGGAGGGAACTCCTCTCCCTCAATGGTTTGGACTTGACCCATGGGAATATGTGAATTGAGCATTTTTCTGGGTAGAAAGACACAGTATAAGCAAGAACAACACCTTAGACAAGTAGATTTTAAACCTGAGATTTTAAAGCTTGTGTGTGGAAAGTCACATTTAGTACCTGAAACCTGAATGTACCCCAGCAGATCCACTGGTTATAAAAATGAAGCTGGGGAAGAGGGGAAAGAGGTAAAACTTTTGGTAGATATGGGAGCAACATACTCAGTTCTAAATAAAGCCTTAGTGCCAGTGGTGAATAACTATGTTATAGTAAAGGGGGCAACTGGTCAGTTTGAAAAGGCATACTTTTGTAAACCATTGAATGCCCTGTCGGCACTTTTGGGTAAAGATTTATTGCAACAGCTGAAAGCAAAAATTGTATTTAAGAATGGGGAGATTATTTTAAAGGTAAAAAACCAACAATGTGTGTAACTGTTAAGTTTAAAGGTAACAATTAATAAGACCAAGATTGAAAATGAAGAAAAGATTAACAAAAATAATGGATCAGGCATTTTTTTTAAGGTTCAGGCTTTTAACACACCAGGGAGAACAAAAATGCACCTCCTGTGCAAGTCAAACTTAAAGGAGGAAAACAATGAGTTAAGAGTTAAGCAACACCCGCTGAAAAAAGAGGATAGAGAAAGGGTTAGCCCAGAGAACTTTTTACCTGTTAAAAAAGCCTGATAGATGATACCAAGTAGTACAAGATTTAAGAGCTATTAATAAGGAACTGAGGATTTACACCCAGGAGTAGCAAACCCCTACACTTTGCTAATTTATTTAACACCTGAACAAACCTGGTTTATTATTTTAGATTTGAAGGATGCTTTCTTTTGCCTTCCTCTCCATGAAGCCAGACAGATTTTTTTTGCATTTGAATTAAACAAACAAACAAACAACAACCAAAAAAAAAAATCAAAAAAACCAAAAAACCCCAACCAAACAAAAAAACGTCATTCAGCTCACATGGACAGTGCTTTTGCAGGAGTTCAACAGATTTGTCCACCTTGTTTGGAAAACAACTTGCAAGAGATTTAAAATCCTGGTAAGCCCCATCAGAAGGACAGTTGTTCCAGTATGTAGACGACCTCCTGATAGCTACTTGAATCCAAGAGGCATGTGTGGATTGAACAGTAAGCCTCCTAAACTTTTTGGGCCTTCAAGGATATAAAGTATCTCAGAAGAAGGCTCAGATAATGAAGCAAAAAGTTATCTACCTGGGTTATGAGGTCAGCGCTGGACAGAGAACTTTAGGGCAGGATTGCAAAGAAACAATACGCCAGACCCCAAAACCTCAGACAGTTAAAGAACTGAGAAAAAAACCTCAGACAGTTTAAGAACTGAGAACCCTTTTAGGAATGATGGGGTGCTGCAGTTTGTAGATTTATAATTATGGACTATTGGTTAAACCCCTGTATGCTCTAATTATGGAAGAGAACAGGGGTCTCCAAGGGACAAAAGAAGCTACACGAGCCTTCAATCAGCTAAAGAAGGCCCTCATTTCAGTTCAAGCCCTGGGACTTCCAGACAAGAGTAAACCATTTTTTTATGTTTCTCATGAGAAGCAGAGGATTGCCTTGGGGATACTAGCACAAGACCTGGACCCGTACCAGAGGGTAATGTCCTACCTCTCTAAGCAGCTGGCAGCAGCCAAGGGATGGCCAGAGTGCCTCAGATCAGTTGCAGCAGTGGCAGTGAACATCCAAGAAGCACACAAGTTCAGCCTAGACCAGAAGATGACTGTGCTAGTGTCCCACGCAGTGTCTACAGTCCTGAAGGTGAAAGACGAACACTGACTTTCCCCACAGAAAATACCAAGCCATAATAGTAGAACAAGATGACGTAGAAATTATCGTAACTAATCTTGTGAACCCAGCTTCCTTCCTCAGTGGAGAACCGGTGATCATGATTGCCTGGAGACCACTGAAGCCACCTACTCCAGTCACCAGATCTGAAGGACATCCTCTTGAGGACACAGAGACCTGGTTCACTGATGGAAGCAGCTATGTCATCAGCAGAAAAAACATGCTGAGTATGCAGTTACCATGAGCAGAGAAGTAATAGAGTCTGGACCATTACCAACCAACACCTCTTCACAGAAGGCTAAAATAATTGCCTTAACCTGAGCTTGGAATTGACAAAAGGGAGAAAAAAATCAACATTTACACAGACTCAAAGAATGCATTTGGGGTTGTACATAACCATGGAGCCATTTAGAAAGAAAAAGGACTGCTGAATTTACAAAAGAAAAGCATTAAACATGGACAAAAAAAAAAAAAGAAGACTGTTAGAGGCAGTCTAACTACCTGAGAAAGTAACCATTACGCATATTAAGGCACACTAAAAAG